>JACMII010000185.1:0-32665 GCA_014805405.1 Bunonema sp. RGD898 | reverse complement strand
CAAGTGCACCCAACCTGATATTGCGCCAGATCGAAGACCGTCCGGGGCCAGTAGCCTATGGTAGCATGATCACGAATCTTCACGCACGCACCTGCCACCTGTTGCAACTCAGCACTGTGGAACGCGCCGATCCTAATCTGGTTTGCGTGGTGCGCATCACCTAGTCAGTTCGTCTCCTCCTTCAGTGCGCTCTCCAGTTGATCTGTTCTTTCCCGACTTACCACACACACGCACGCACGCATACCGACACGGCGTGCAAATGACGCGCAAGAGAAGCCGCATATGTAAAGTCGTTCAAGAAGATGCGCCTCACCTGGCAAGGCGTTTCGGCTGTCGCACGACACCGGGTCGGCTATCATCATGATGATATTGCTGAAAACGTCTCTCATCCGCGACGGCTATTGCGTATCGTCGTCGTCGTACCTATCGGGGATTCCCAGCCGTTTTATGGAGTGGTAGAGCGATAGCACGTTGGCGGCATGTCGATAGTTGAACCAAAACCGAGACGTCGAGACAAGTACGGCCCAATTGGACGCGTGGCCAGGAACTTCGAAAAACTCGTCGACCTGGGGACGACTTTCGGCAATGATGCGGACAGAGTCGTCAACCTTTCGCTGGATTCCCGCTCCAATCTGGGCTTGTACGCCGCCGCCGCCACTGCCGTACAGTCCCGTCAACAATATGACGAGCGCAACCCTCATGAATCTGAACCCGATGCGTGTGATGTTATGCCGTAGCCGGTACCACACGCGAACAACACGCATCCAAAAGACAAGCATCTGAATCGATGGAGGATGATGATTCATCGAGAATCGGTGGCGACGACAACAAACGAGTTGTGTGGATGCGGCGCGGTGTACTCAAGAGACCAAACGGCGAGACAAACGACCGCCAGTTGAGGAGTCGAGTTGTGAAGCCTAGGCAGGGTTGACCGAATGCACGAGCGTGATGTTGTCGCCCTTGAGCAGAATGCGCCCAATCTTCTGGCGCTTCTGGCTCTTCGTGTTCACCTCCTCGGCCTCGTCCAGCACGACGTTCATGTACTCGTCGAAGCCTGCGACACTCCGCCCCTACTCTCAGTCGTTTCCAAACGTCACTACCGAGAATGTAGCCCTCGATGCGGTGCGTGGTGTTTTCGTAGAGCCACATCTGGACGCGCTGACGGCTCTGGACAAAAGGAACAATCTTCCAAAACGGGCGAAGTCGCACCTGGAGGTATCGGAAGAGCAGGTTCACCGGCTGAACCATCACCTTCTGCACCTTGGCTGGTCTTCCCGACATGATGCTCGCTCTTTTGAAGATCTGCAACGCAACCCTTGTCGCACGAGAGGAACTGGGAGCGACCAATTCGAACGGCACCCGGTATGATCCGTGGAATGTGCAAAACGCATACCGCGCGGCGACCGACGGTTGTTTCGTTCCTCCTGCTGTGGCAGTGAAGAAGATCTCATCAATCTCGTCGGTCGTACACCTGTGTTTTCGGGAGAATGTCGAAGATGCCGGGTCAACCGCCGCCCGGGATGGGAGTGCCGATGCAGCAGCACCAGATGCCGCCCGGCATGCATCTGCCTCCACAGCAGGTACTTGTCGTCTTGCGTCATTTGATGAAAACAAGGGGAGACGCGTTTTAGCAGCAGAACATGATGTACGGTCGTGGTCAACCGATGCCGCCCAGAATGATGCATCCGTCGCCGATGGGCACGCACGCCATCGATCCCATGACCCAGTCCATGATGCAGTCCCAGGGCGCGGTCGGATACGGGTCCATGCATCACTACATGTCACAGCAGGTCCGCGACTTCTAGGGATGGCGAGAGACTGACTATGATCGAGGGTCCGCAGATGATACCCGCCCCGGGCATGTATCCGCCACCGGGCGCCGGTCAGATGCCACCGAACGCAGCGGTTCGTGCGGTCGGCGTCGTTCCTACGACTAATGTGGCTGCGAGCGCACCCACACTGGTTCATCATCTCAGCATGCAACAGCCGCCGCAGGCGACAGTCAGCGCCGGGATGCTCCAGGGTCCGGCTTCCGTCCAGGGTCCAGGCTCCGTGTACGGTCCGACGTCGGTGGCAACGCCGTCCTCGGTCGGATACGTCGCCCATGCGAGCACTGGCGCCGTCGGTGGACCTGGCTCGGTTGCGGTCGGGCCGGGCTCCGTGCCGCCGCCGTCTTCGGTCGCGGCGCCCGGCTCCGTGAGCGCGATTCAGCAAACCACGCCGGCCGCACCGTCCATCGGCGGCGGTGGTCCGAACACTCCGTCCGCGCCGGCTGCCGCTACGCCCGCCTCTCTGCAGGTTGGCGTTGCCTTGCAGTTCATGCACGCGCGATCCTGCAGGGAACGCCGTCTCGTCCGACCGGAATGTCTCAGCAACCGGCGCCTTCGTCTCAGTCGTCTCATCCGACCCAGTCGCAATCGGATCGACCGGCTCCCACGGATCCACTGAGCACTGCGAAACAGCTGGCAGCCAAAGACTTGCGTCAAGCGATTCAGGTAATTCCCACTGCACGAGCCCGAAATCTTCCAGTCGAATCGTCTAGAATCTCGCCGTCGCCGTCCAACAGTCGGTCGAGTCCGCGTCCGAGGGTGAGTCGTCGGTTTCCGAGGAACTCGTGCAGAAGGCCGTCGGCAAGATCCATGCGCTCTGTCAGTCCATCGAGTCAAACATCGGTTGCGTGATCGACATGCAACACGACAGAACGAGATGGGAACGAGATCGTGACGGAATGAGGAACGCTGTCAACAATCTCTTCCTGGTATGCGCGCTTGTTCGCGACGTTCATTCACAGCAACGACAACAGGTTCAACGAGTCAGCAACCCGTTCCTGAACGACTCGCAAACGCTGATCGACGCGCTCCGATACCCGACGGAGTCGAGTGATAAGATGGAGTCGTAATCTAAATCTCGAAATGAACGGAGAACTTGTCATCGACGTCATCCTCTTCTTCATGAACGTACGAATGCGCGTGCTAGGAGTTGTTTGGAGAGGGAGGAGGAGGAGGGGACAGGATGATTGCGTAGGTTGAGAGAGCTGCGACCTGTCGTGTTGAATTATGCTCGGGTCGATGGATGCTCGGTGCTGTTCAAATCAATCTCTGCTGCCGTGGGATGGAGATAACAACGCGGAGAGTAGTCGGGGGCTTGTGACGCGAGGAAAGAAACGTGTACGGACCAGTCTGTGTTGCTGCCTTTCTCCTTCCTGGCGAGAGGAGGCAGGATGTGTGGGCCCAGCCACTTGTGAGCTGGCCGAACGAGGGGGTTCGCGACTAGACGACGTGTGCGCGTGTCGATCTCGCTCGGATTGTTGCGAATGTGCAGATGCGCTCTCGTTATGTACAGCCTCATGCGACCCGTCCTTCTCCATCGTCGTCGTCGTCGTCGTCGTCAGAGTCTGCGGGGCGACCGTCGACGCGGGATGGTGGCCGGATATTCGTGGTCGAGGACGTTATCGTCGTCGTCGTTGTCGTCACCGCCGCCGGCAGCAATAGCGGCCGTGGAGCTCTGCGTGATTCCTCCACCGCGAGGCACGGGTGGAGACGGAACTCTGTGGTGCGGGGGGACGTCCGACGCCAGAGACAGGTCCTCGATTTCGTCATCGCCGTAGATATCTCTGAAGAAGAGGGAGTGCATTTTCGCAATACCACTGATAGCAGTCAGCGAACCTCGACGGTGCAACGTTGGTGAGCGAGGCGGAACGAGCGAGCTGCTGGACCAGCTGTTCGTGCCCCCGAACCGCAGCCGCGGCGACGATATCTCGCGCGCAGACGAGTCCCTTGGAGCCGAGCTGAACGATCTGCGAGTAGCTCTCCTGTTTGGCCTGCTCCAGCAGTGCGTCGATATCCCGTTCGTGACGCACCAGCCAGGGATGGAGCCACTGAACGCAGGAAAGATTGATTGCCACGGCACTCTCACTTTCGCTCACCTTTCGATACAGAATCGACGCGCCCTTCGTCCAGGGCGAGAGTAGCCAGAAGAGGAGGATGATTTTCAGATGATAGTAGAACGGGAACCAGAACGACAGCAGTATATCTGAATTGAGCACGTAATGTGGCGGCTAGGAGTGACGGAGACGACCTGCAACGGCTTCCGCCGTCAGATAGACTGCGTAGACGATCCAGTACATTGTCCATTTGACGTACTCGCGCGAGTTCTTGTTCCGGACCGCCTGCACGTGAGTTGCAATTATTCAGGGAGGGGAGGTGCTGGCGATCGCCTACCTTGAAGGACCTGTATGCCGGGTAGAGTGTGCCGGCGGTGAGAACGACGAATCGGGAGACCAGTTCGGAGACCATGGCTCAACGCATATGACGCAGGAGCTGGGCTGTAGTCGGAAGCGGAGAGCAAGAGGATGCGCCAGTCTGGGCGGGTCGTTCCCGGTCGACTGCTGCTGCTGCGGCTGCTGCCTCCTCTGCCTGCGCACAACCCTCCCCTCTCTCTGGGTCGGTCGATCGATCGACGAGTCGGGGGGTGATGGGAAACAGACAGCAGACACGACAGATTCGGGACCGAAGAGGCAGGCAGAGCGAGGGAGGGAGAGCGGGGAGAGACAGAGACAGACTCGCCGGGCACGCGACTGCTCGCACCCGCCTCACTCAACAATCGATCGATAATGTGGGATGCAGCAGTGTACGCAGGCTAAAGCACAGCTGCACGCAAGCACGCGCATCATCACAACTTGCCGTCGTCTTCTTCTCCTCCTGCTGCGGCTGGTGCAGCTCTTCAAGTGCTCTTTTCTCTCTGGTGGAGACCACTTCTGCATCGCCACTTCCACCACTCCACCCTTGTACCGCCAACGTCGACGAGAGACACATTCCTGCTGCTACTGCCCACCCACCCACCTATTCAATCGCACACAACACGGACGAATCGTGCACCAAGACTCCTGTATATTTGTTGTGTATGTACTCTGTCAACTGTCTTCGTCGTCTCGCTCTCTCTCTCTCTTTGGATCGGGACAATACACGAGCACTGAGTGTATGAGCAACGCAAGAGAGAACCATCCCTCCTTTCTTTGTTGTCTGCTTCTTGTTGGTGGGGAGACTACGATTGGTACGCGCGATGAGCGACGTAAAGCTATGCGAGGACCGGGCCTCTACTCGTACGGCAACACTCCTCCAGTGTCCGACGATGAAAAGAAACAGACCATAGCGGTGTGTGTGTGTGTGTGTGTGTGGGAGAGCGAAGAGGTCGTACGAAACGAAACGAAGAAGACGTACAGTGAAGGTTGGGCGGCATCTCTCTGTCTCTGTCTCTCTCCCCCAAATGGCATCTAGTCCTGTGTGGCGAGGGCGGCTGTGCTCCCTTCCTCCCTCCCCAAGTCCCTCTCTGGGTGGCTTCTTTCTCTCTTTCTGGAATCTGGCTGGCAACGTGTCTGCAATCTTCTCGTCTTCCTCCTCTCACGTGTAGATCTGCGCCCGGTTGTTGGATGGCCTGACCTCGGCCACGAGATCCGTCTCGGAACTGCTCAGGTCGACGCCGTCCAGCGAGTACGGCGGCCGGTGCAACAGTGTTCGAACCTGGACGCGTGTGGTTGTGATGCCTCCACCACTCGTTCGGTGCCGTCTACCTGTCTCAGGGAGATGTTCACGTCTCGGAAGAGCTGCATCTGGAAGACGCCGATGATCGTCGTCAAGAAACCGATCAGGTTTCCGATAATGTCGCTAGCGCCCAGAGACGACCACTCCTGCAAACGGGAACGTTCGTAAAAGTCGCCAGCAAGTCGTGGTGGTCTGGATTGTCAAATCTTCGGGCGTGATTCAAAGCTTCGACAACAATCCAAGTCACCAAGGAAAGCGAGCAAAATGACCTTGTAGAGGATGGAGGACGCGAGGATCACGAAACTGGTGAAGAAGACGTAATAGATCGGCTGCAAGTCGGAACGATGTAAAGATTAATGCGAAGAAGAGGAGACACGTACCGTCACCATACTGGTGTTGTAGATGTCGAGACTCTTGTTGAGATAGATGAGCTGTACGGACACACAGCCAATGACTGCTACGAGCCAAAAGTAGGTGAGCGGGTTTCCGAACTGCTGGTGGCCGCCCAACGTCTCTTTTATGGCCAGACCGAGTCCTTTGACGGAGAGCACCGAGAGCGAGCCGATCAACGAGCACACCGAGATGTAGACCAGGATGTTCGAGTGGCCGTAGCGCGGCGCGACCAGACAGGCGATCAGCAGCGTGACAACCACGACGAACACCACGTACAGGATAAATCCTGCAGAAATCTTGCGTCTCTCGTCTTCGCAATCGGCATTGATTTACCGGCGTCTTTCATTTTGGTCGCCAGGTCCGCCATCGACGTCACCTCTTCCTCCCTGACAACGATCATGTCATTACGAATTCAATACGGATCGGCGTGCCTCGGCGAGTGGATAACGATAATGGTGGAGCCGAGCAGACAGACGGCGCAGCCAATCGATCCCAACAGATTGAGTCGTTCTCTAAGCAGTCGCGACGAGAGAATGGCCGTCACAAGAACGGAAAGTGCGCCGAGCGGGGTGACCAGAGATGCGGGAGCGAAGGCGTACGCCGCGAAGTTGCACGCCTCACCGACACCCACTGCAGACAAGAGTCGGTTGAGCTGGAATCAGTCGCGAAACGACTCACTGGTGAGGACGCCCATCCACCACATCATGTCCTTCAAATATCCGAATCCACCTTCCGACGCCCGAGCCGCGATGTCGTCCTGAAAGCGGCAGGGAGCGAGTGTGCACTGTGGAGGAGAAAGACAGTAACGTGAACGCACATGTTTGGCGAGCCTGAGAAGCGCCTTCTTCTTGATGATGAACGAACTGCCGATAAAAACGCTCGACGAGACGGCCAGTGCGAGTCCGATGTAGAAGTCGGTGAGCACATTTCCCGAGACCGAGCCGGCTGCGCCGCCGCCGCTCGAGTTACTGTTGCCGGTCTCGGCCAACGACGACATGAGCAGCGGCGATCTGTAATCACCAACGGGCTGGGGGTATGGCGGTGTTGCGTATACAAAAGGTGTGGAAAGAAGGAATGAGTGAGCGTGTGCGCGCGCGCGTCGCCTCTCACGCATGCATCACCATGACAACGCAGCGCGGCGTGGCGGCGGCGGCGGCGGCGCAGGTACCAGCACGCAGTTAGAGCGAAGGAGAGAGAGGGAGAGGAGCAACGGTGGCGGGGACGGACACCCACTCGCGTCTCTGCTATCGTTGTGGTCTGATCGGGGCGAGGGCAAGGAGTCTTACTAGAAAGGAACCAGCGCGGGGACCGTGCAACCCAGAACAGATGATGTGGGAGACTGCAGCAGCGCCTTATCACTTTGAAGCGGGCGGGCGGGCGGGCGAGCGGGAGGACCCAATCTACGCCACACGCATTCGTCGATCCATCACGCACTGCATCATCACCGCGCGGACCGTCATTATTATGACGCATGTCCAAGCAAACAGCGCGGCGCCGCCACGGACACCAAAGTTTACGTTGTTGTCGTCGTCGTCGTCGTCGCAGTCGGCGGGATCAGGCTGTGGCCGCTCGACGACGAGGCGGGAACACTGAGGGCAACCAGAAAAGGATTGTTTTCGCTCCACTGGACACTAGACGACGACGGCATACGCTGTCTGCAAGGCGGGGAATCCTATTGTTCGAGAGCGGACGCGCAAGTCGTATTAGATTGAGCAGACGGTCGCCGTCGACGTGTACTTCTTATCAAGTCATCACTGACGGTACCATTACACCGAACGGACACTCACCGCGTCAACCGATGAGGAGCAAGAAATACCGCCGATCAATGCGGCGACGAGTAGCAGGAAGATGAGGGGGAAGAACGCGGCGGCGCTGTTTACAGAGACAAAGCGGTATTCGGTCGCAGCAACAGCATCGCCGTCTGACTGACTCACGCGCCCCCGTGAAGCGCTTTCTCACACTAAACAGCAGACCGCTCGCGCGGCACATCAATACTGATGATCGACCGTCGCCGCCGCCGCAGGCTGTTGACATTGCTGCTGCTGCTGCTGCTTTTTCTGTCGACAGTCCGTCGATCGGAGGGGGAGAAGAGCAAACACGCAGTGGCGCATGAGGTGTATATCGATCCTCCGATGCTCGCTTTATTGGACCGAAACCAAGAGCGTGACGATGACGGTGTAGTGCGAACGAACAACAGAACAGGCACGTGAACCGGGCGTATGCGCCCACGGGATCGACCCACAACTACCACTTGCTTTGATTCGGCGGCTGGGCGGCGGGCTTCGGCGCCCTCCAATTTCCCAGATCGGCGGCCGATTTTTGGCCCTGCTGCTGCTGTTGCTGCTGCTGCGGCGGTGCAGCAGCACGGCCGATGACGGGACGCTCCTGCAACTTCCTCCGTCAGTTGTTCAGAGGAGCGTGACTTGCAATTCGATTGTTGTCGGCAGTGCCGCGAATAGGAGCCGCCGGCTGAGCGGTCGGTCGGCTGGAACCTCTCCAGCTGTCAGTAGTGTCCGCAGCCGACGCATGAGGCGGCTCGCGTCTGATGTCCGGACGACGATCAAACTGCTGCGACGGGACACCGGCAGAGGGAGGCTGCTGCTGCGGCGGCGGATCCGGTCGCTGGGTGGCTCTCCAGTTCCTGACCGTATCGGCGACCGTCTTTTCCTCTTCGCGCGGCTGGACGTTGGGACGATGCTCGGTGATCGGATTCAGAGGAGCACGAACGGGAGCCGGAACCGCACGCGGCGAGTCGCGCCAGGCATTGTTCGTCTCGGCCTCCGATCGATCCTCCCTTGGAGGTCGGTATTCGCCGATCGGACGGCTTGGAGGAGCGCGAGGCGGGGGCGGCTCGCGCGTCGGATTCTGCATGCTTCTCCAGTTTCCTGCGGCATCGGCAGCCGACGGTTTATCGTCGCGTGGACGACCATCACGCTGCATGCGCGGTCGATCGCCCTAGCAAGGTGTTATCGTCACGATGATAGTGGCTATATGTCGATCTTACCGCGTTTTGCGCCTCTCTGATCTGGCGACGACGATCGTCTTCGGCCTGCTGCTTCTGCTTCTCGGCCTCTTCCTTGACGCGACGTTCCTCCTCCTTGACCTGTTGCTGCCACTTCTCCCTGCGTTCGCGACGACGAGCTTCGGCACGAGTACGCAAGCGCTCCGATCGGACAGAGGACAGCAGCAACTCGTAGTCGCTGATTCTGTTGGCGAAATCATCCTTGTTGCGCTCCTCGGTGTCGGCCATCCAGGAGTCCAAGTCGCCGAGGATGGCCTGGAATCGAGTTGCAACACGTGCAGACAGACAGGCGCACTGCTACCTGCAGACTGTTCCACATCAACTGGGCGTCCTCCCTCTCCTTGGTCTGACGTTCGACACGAATCTGCTCGTGCTGCTCCCACAGACGAGGAGCCTCCACTTTTCGCTTTTCGGCCAAGGCACGTCGCTCCAGCATTTCCTCCAAGTGTAGTGCTCGGACCTAAACCGGGCACAGATTCGCGTCGTCGCAATGCACCACCGCTCATGCCTGATGGTCAAACTTCTTCTCCTGCTGTTGCAGGAAGATTTGCTGCTCGCGACGCTCGTTGTCCATTCGTTCGCGCTGCTCCTTTAGCACTTGCTCGATGTCCATCTTAGCGACTTCCTCCTCGCCCAACTCGCGAACCATTTTCTGAAAGCCAGACTTCCACGACAGGATTCCCTGCAGACCTGGAAGAGAGGATTGTTCTGATGACGACGCAGCTGCTCGGCACGAATCTTTCGCTCGACCTCCTCCTTCTCGGCCTGTCGACGACGTCTCTCATTCTCGATGTTCTCCTGAATGAGCACATTTGATTGTTGGATTTCTAATAGGTGGTATGGGTGTATGTTATAAACGCGCCGCGGCTCGTAGCGTGTTTACCCAGTGCAAAATCGGAAGGGAAATGTGACAGAATTGTTATCGCGTCGTGAACCGCTCGATTAAAATATCGCCATGATGATGGGAAAGAAGGGCGAACCTGCTCCAGTCGCTTCAGCTCCTCCTGACGACGCTTCTCTTCGCGACGACTAGCTTCGGCCGCTGCGGCGGCCTCCTTCTCGTGCTTGGCCCTCTCGGACGACTCCTAAAACACTTGCAATGCGATCGTGCAATGCAGTCGCGTCCACCTTGTAGTTCTCGATCTTGCGTTTGCGCGCAATAATGTGCTCGAAGTCACGCTCCTTGTGATTCTCGTACACCATAGCCTCGCGATTGGCCTAAATAACTCCTTGAGGGCCGATATAAAGTTACTACGAACCTGTTCTGCGAGCAGCTTGCGACGCTGCTCACCATTGAGGCTGTCGACGCACTCCCGCAGACCAACAAAGAACTGTTCCAAATGACCACGAACACCATCCGGCTGACGGCGAGTAACATCATCCTGGGTCGCTTCCTCCAATTCCGCACCACCGGCCAAAGTAGAATCCGTCGATCCAAAGTGCACGCTTGCAGACCGCTGGTCAAGTCGAGCCTGAACGCAAGCAATGAGGGTGGACGTCGCTCACTCGAAGACATACCCTAACGAAACGATGTTTGGCCTGGTAGACCAGGAACGACTCCAATTGGGTGCCGTCGTAGAATGGCAACAACGAGCAAATCCGATCCCAGCTCATGCTGTCGTAGACGGAGGCAATCTGCTTCAGCGTCTTGGTCGCAGTCACCAGACGAAGCGCATCCACATATTGAGCCCATTCCGGCTTGACCAACAACTTGAGAGCCTCGTTCGCCTGCAAGCGTAGGAAACGACAATCATCATCGAGACGGGGGCGAAAAGCGACGAACCTGCTTGGCCAGAGCGAGCGGTTCGAAGTGAGTTTCCAACAAAAAGTAGAGCCGGCGAACAGGTTCGGCGGCCAATTCCACAATGCCGAGACGGACAGCCTCGCGTAGGATATTCGCACGCGTAGGAGCCACCGGCAGACGAAGAAGGTTGGAGAGGATGCGAATGTTGGCCGAATGCTGGTCGTCGATATCCAGATGTCGCGTCAGATCCGTCGGCAGGTCCGCGCCCTCCTCCACAGAGAGAACCGCCAAGATGACACGGGTTGCCTGCTCAGCCGCCTCTTCCGCCGCCCAGCCCTTCTTCAGGTCCTTGTAGATCTGGAACTTCTGCAGGAGAGCGGCCGCGTGGAACAGACTGTTGCCCGCCTTCCAGAAGATGAGCGACAACTGCAAAACGAGGCGGTTCTCCTCTGATCTCGGTCGTTCCTCGTCCGTCGAGCTAGAAGGAAAGGCTCAGACATGTGCACGCATCAATCCTACGACGCTCCGGATCTCGCCTTGGGTTCTCCCTTGTTCAGGGAAGGCATCCACGACGCGCCTTTGTCACTGCACAACTCTCGTCATTGCCGGGAATCGAACCTCACGACCAACACATTTCAGGACTAGCAACTATCAGGTGCACCATGGTCACACCAACCTTTTCGTAGTAGTTGACATAGCTGCTCGGCTTGACAATCCTCTTGTCCGCAATCTTGCTCAGCTGCATCATTCCGTGAACATCTTCGGCACTACGGTACGCCTGTGTGAGGACGGTACTGCCGCTATTCGACACAAACACGAACCTCTTGCCACTGTTCCATCTGAATAGCGGTGTCGAGTTGGCACAGTCGAGTTTCCTGCATGAGCTGAAGCGTCTCCGGATTCGTCAGCTTCACCCTGCACTTCGAAATTGAAAAAACGAACGAACGTTGAAGTTGTACATACACGTAAGGGTTATGCTGCTGCTTCTGGATGTTGAAGAGATGCGTACGAAGCAGGTCACAGAGCTTGCGGAATTCGGTACGACGCTAAAGCGGAAGATTTCACGCGTCGTGCGAATAAACCTGATGCTTGACGCAGAAGGCAAACGAGTCGCGGGTGATCCGATGATAGACTTGCTCGACTTGGATGTTGTTCTTGAGCAGTTCGAGGCAATTGCGGTACGAGTCCCACAGGAAACGCAGCCACGGAGACAGCACGGTGCGGTCCATGCGATCCTGAGCCATGGCACCGGAGACTGCCGACAGGAGAAGGCTGAAAATATGAGATCTATCAAGGAGGGAAGCTGTAACCGCTACCTTTCGGGACTTTCGGCTTGATCGAGATCGTCAATCACCTGCTCGCACTTGTCAATCGACTGCTGTTGAGCCTCCAGGGTCCGAGCCTCGGCCAGCTCCAAAAGACGCGTCACGGCAGTTTCCAGGGACTTGACGGCAACCTGGAAAACAGCAACACCGTGACACCCGGGGAGCTTACAATACTCACTTGTTGCGTGAGGGTCTTGTACTGGAAGAGGGCATCTTTCACGATGTGCGCCTTGCGAAGTTCCACCGAGAGTTCGATGTGCTTCAGAATGATCTGCTCGTGGATTTGAGACCACTGGCGCCCACGACGATTCTGGGAAATCGACATTGACGCTGAGAGCGTAGACGGAATGACCGAACCTTGAAGGTGTCGTTGAGCGTCTCGAGCGCATCTTCCTTCTTGCCAACTTTGATGAGGTCGTTTGCTCGCTGAAGAGCAGCTTCCGGCTTTTGGAAGTTGTTCGGCCGCATGTTGCCAAACGCCTAAATTCACGTCTATCATTATTGTATCGCACAATTGGGGAGCGAGAATGATGGTGAGCGTTCGCAAACGCGCCAACAGCATCTGTGCAGCGACCGGTCCCAACGGGACACACCGCAGATCGACTGCACTTTGCACGACTGCTCCAGTGCTCATTTCCTCGTAACAAGGTGCACGTTAGTAAGCTTTTGGAAAGACGGGCACGCATGGACTCCCCGTCAGCTGACGTTCACACCGGTATTCTGTGTTCTTTTCGCGCCGCGACAAGGGTTTCGCCGCCGCAGGTGTGAGCTGCGACAGCTGCGGGCGTACGGCGTTTTCGGGCAACCGCTACAAGTGTCTGCGCTGCTTCGACTTCGACTTATGTCACAGCTGTTGGCAAGCCGGTCGCACCGGCCCGTCTCCAGATGTTTCGGTGGCTCGTCCGAATGGTCCGTCTCAGCCGCACAGCATCGACCACCCCATGCAATGTCTGATGACACGTCGGGACTTCGGTGAGGGCCTCTTCTCTCTCTCTCTCTCTCCGCCCCTTATCGCCGCCGTCCACACTCATGCCGTCATCCAGAGACCGTCTACCATGGGGAGCCTCGTCGGATCTACATGCGACTGCGCGCTTACATCTTCACCTGTCCCTACTGCGGCCACCGCGACAGTCAGAATCGACTAGTCGAACACGCGGTCCGCGAGCACGCGGCACCGTCATCGTCTCCCGTCTACTGTCCGCTGTGCATCGCCATGCCGGGCGTGGACGCGAATCTCGACATTCTGCACATTCGCGACCATCTGCTCTCACTGCATGCCACGGCCACGCATCTCGAGGCTGCCGGACTAGCTCATGCCACCGCTGCGACGGAGGGCCAAAGTCAAGTTGCGCCCATTGCGAGAGGAGTCAATAGACGTGCCATGCTCGCGAGACGTGTCATTCGGTCAGCGAACAACCCCGATGCAGGTCTGTCGGGGCTGTTTGCTCGATGACGAACCTTGCAGATCTGGGTGCCGCTCTCTCGGATACGGACTGGTTTGACGAGGAGATGGCTCGACTCGTCGTCCAGTCTGCCGGCCGAACCGGTAGCTGCGAGCAAAGATCGTGAGCCCACAGAGCGCACGTTTTACAGGACGAGTTGGTGGCACGGACCCCTCAAGGCTACTGGACCGCACCGATCCGACTGTGCAGACTCGAGTTAGCGCCGCTTTCCAGGTGGCTACTCTTGACTACAGTCAGATGATTTCGAAATCAGAACTAGGTGTCTCTCATTTTGTAGTTCCGACCTCTCAGTGTCGGAAATCGATTCATTTTTCGAAGTAAGAGCGAAATCCCCACTCCGAAATATGCAACCCTACTCTCAACTCGCGATGAGTGTCGACGGTTCTTTGCAGCAACCGTCGCTGAGCTGGGCTCAGGTTGCGTCTGGTGCAGCTCCGAATAGGGCTTCCGTGGCAGTGACGTCTCGCACCTTTCCTCCTACATACGGAGAGTACGCCACTCCTCGACCGCTCTCCACCGGACGCGATCGTGGAAGCCATGTCACGTCGCTCATCACTCGCCACTCTACTACGAACGCTTTCATGAACACGGCC
The DNA here is from genome assembly GCA_014805405.1 of Bunonema sp. RGD898. Taxonomy (NCBI): domain Eukaryota; kingdom Metazoa; phylum Nematoda; class Chromadorea; order Rhabditida; family Bunonematidae; genus Bunonema; species Bunonema sp. RGD898. Next base: position 18,585 of record JACMII010000185.1, on the reverse strand, counting down.
GACAAACAGCCCGTCAGTTGCGACCAGGGTGTGCTGAAAGTAGACACGCACATTTAGGGTGTTGCTCATCTATTGACGAACTCGACGCGACGACCCGCTGCTCCTCCGACGACTTCGGCTGGCCCATCGACGAACGTCGCGTATTCCAAGCTGGAAGCGAGTGGGGTTTCGTCTTGTCATACACAAGACGCGATGATCTGTTTAGAGCTCGACTTTGCCTCCGAGAAAGAACGACGCCTCTTCCGGTCCATGTTCGACGCAGTGAGTGCTGTGCCACGACTGAAGCATACGTCTCTTTCAGGATCTGTCAGAATCTCAACTGGACGCCATGTGCTCCGAGGTGTTTCCTGAGAGCGGCGCTCCCTCCAGAACTGGCGCGTTTCCCCCTGACCTCCATCTCAACCCCGTTTGCATTGCAGCGAGCGCCGTAGACGAGCTTCCTGCGGCGTTGCAAAGTCAACAGTGGATGGAGGTTCAAATCGACACGGCACCCTTCGTCCCTCACATCAACTCGTACTGGTCTGACAAGCGGTTTCTTCGCAATCGGTGTGCACTGATGGGCGTGCAACAGTTCTGAACATCATACTGTCGTACAGGCTTCGCACCACGCCGGTCTACAACGATGACGTGAATGCAAAACTGAGCGGAGAGGCAATCGTCTGGGCAATGGCTGGAATCGGTTCTTTCCTTCGCTCCAACTGCAGCACCGACGCTACTGGTCGATCTATTGAAGCGGCGTTGGATGGACTCGCCCAAGTGTTTCCAGCTCGCTTGGAGGAAAGCTTTTCGGATTCGGACGACATGGAGGAGGCATGTTCGTTGCGTTTCGTGAGACGTTTCCCCCAAATTAGGCCGACGCGCCTACAAGTGCGCAAAAGAACGGCGACACTGTTGTCGTTGCCGCATCGGCGGCGGCCGCAGCTGCTACCGAGCCAACGACTGGTGGAGGACGCGCGACCGACAGAGTTGGTCAAGACGACGGATGGCCGACGAACAGGTTGCCTGACAATTGCGTGTGGAAGGAGGACGACGGAGAGGAGACTGGTTGGTTTCCTTGACCTTTCTTACAACGTCGAATAGATGTGGGCTCTTCCGCGGCATTCGTCGACGTCGAAGAGCCTGGTGAAGGGGTGGGAGAGGAGGAGGAGGAAGAGGAAGAAGAAGAGGATGAGGACGAGGAGCTGGAGGAAACCGTCGAGGATGAGGTGCGGTTTCGTACAGCTGTGAACATGTTGCCCCTGCAGACGTCGTCGACGGATTCGTTGGCCAACGAGTCGATGTACGACTCGAACCAGAGCGGCACATCGGATCGAGACTTCTACGTGGACTAGTCATCTCGGAGAGAGAGAGACAGGATTCTGGTCAATTCTGGCGGACATACACAGAGACGGCGATTTATTTCGCGTCCTACGGGCTTTGCAGTCGTGAAGGTGCATGAAGAGGAAGACGACGTCGACGACTATTATGGTTCCCGTTTGGTTTGTTTGCTAGGCTGCACATAGCCAGTAGTACGTGCCCGAGGAGTCGTGCTGCTGATGTTCGCAGCGTGCTGCTCAAACAAAGACCCCCGGCTACAGCGCTATCCTCGGCCGCCGGCCCTCTGGCCATTCGACTTGTCTGGTTGTCCGGCTGTCGTCTTGTCAGATGTGCGCGCTACGTCAGTCTCTTCTGGCTCTGTTTCTTCTCCCTCTCCACCGGCATGGAGTCGTCGGAAATGCTACGCAATCTGCGCCGCCCACACTCAACGGGACGTCGTCCGAACGGCGTTCGTTCGTGTCGAACTTTGTCAAGTTCGAGTGGCGCTACGACCACGAGTTGGGGAAGGCCCAGTTGGAGCCGGTGGGATGTGTGCCGACCAATCGAGACGACGGCGAGCTGGTGCCGCCCGGAATGATCGTGGTCGAGCACGACTTTGAGTTTCTCTGCGAAGAGGAGGAGAACGGCATCATCTCGTACGAGGCTATTGGTTAGTCCCCTCCCTCCACCTTTCTCCTCCTCGCTTCATTCCCTTCTCTTCTCTTTAGCCTGTGTGGATCCGTTGGGCGAACGGATGCGCGTCGGCGATTTGCGACGCATCTCGAACGGAACCGTCATCCTGCACTGTCGACACGAACGAGGGGTCCTCAGGAAGATCGTTGAGAAACGTACGCGTCACGGTTGATGTGCACCTTCTGGCTGGCCGGCCGCTGTTCAGAGTCGGGCTGCGAGTCGTCGGACGGCCAGTTCTACGAGCAGGACGATCGATGGACGGAGCCGGTTCGAGACGAGCACCTGCCCGATCTTCCATCGAGCGTCCAGCTCACGGCACGACTGTTGCAATGCTTCCGTCCCCACTTCTCTCACTTCGAGGCCTACGTTGTCGGTCAGTTTGCGGGAGGGGGCGGCGGGGAGATGGAGCGACGAGATACCCCTTCGCACGCAGGTTGCGTCTGGAAGAACACGTCCGTGGAGATCGACGACTTTGCCGAGCTGCCCGAGAAGAGCGGTCGCTTCGTGCAGTGCGTGTCGACCCAGCCGAACCAGCTCCAATTCGCGCCCGTCTCCGCAAGCCGTCTCTCGCTTCTCTCTTTCCTTCCATGGGCTTTACACATTGATGCAAAATAGATGTCCGTTGCAAGTTGGACGACACGTGGCGTGCGCACGGCGACGAATGGATCGACGAAGAGCGGGCGGCCAAATTCCGATGTAAACTCGGGCGCATCACGAAACTCGGTATGACGAAGACGCCGCTCTGATGACATGCCTCCTCCTCCTTCTTCTAATCATCGACGGCGCAGGCTGTGTGCTGCGCAACTTGAACGACGTTCCGCTCGGGCAGGAGCTGAGCATCGACAACGGCTGCACCTTCCTGTGTCACCCACAGACGAACGTGTACATTTGCAACAAGCGACTGGCCGACTTCTCGGTCGTGGAGCCCCCTGTCGACGGTCCGTCCCTTTCACCCGCCGATTCGCATGCGCTCGCCACCACCATCGCCGCACATTGCAGAGCCACCCGAGTCTGGCCCTCGGCGTCGTGTTATCGGCAGCGGCAATCGGCGTGTCCGTCCGAAGACGACGACGACGACGACGACGACGACAACGGCGAAAACAACGACGACGATCCGAAAGAAAGTGGTGTGACGTGTGAAGTGTATGCAATCGCTCTGGTCACCCTCGCTGTCTGTATGAAGTATGCCTCTCGCTGCACGCCGTCATCCTCTATTTGGGGGCGTCGACTCGATTGTGTCTGAATTAGGAGCGACGAGACGAAGTAGGGGGGGGAGGAGGAGGAAGAACTTGCGCTGCCAAGGACGAGCGGAGGAGCAAAGTTGTTGTGTGGTCGGCACATAAGGGGTGAAGGAGCAGAAGGAGGGTTGAAGTTGGTGCGATGCACGGGAAGAAAGAGTGTGTGGAGGGGCGGGAGGAGAAGGCAGAGAGAGAGAGAGTCGTACAGTGCACGGTGCGACGGCAGTTGCATAACGTGCGAAAAGAAGGGGGGAGTGGGAGGAAAGCTGCACTGACGGCAGCCGATCGCCGACCGGCTGGAAGAGAGACGTGCAGGCAGGCAGCCGGTCGCGCACAGCCTGTTGCCAGGAAGACGGCGGCACTCTTCGGCGCGGTCGATCCGAACCAGCAGGGGGAGGGAGGGAGGGAGAGAGAAAGAGTATGAGGGAAAGGGGGAGTGCGCAGACAGACAGACAGAGACAGGCAGGCAGACGAGCGCGATGGCAGAAACACAGACGAGCGAGCGAGCGAGAGAGAGAGAAAGGAGCAGGAGGGAGGAGAGCACTGCTCCTCCCTTCCCTCCTCCTCCTCCTCCTTCCCCCACCCCCCAACATCATCATCGTCATCACAACGACGAGATGATGGTGGTGGCGGACCAAGTGGGCCGTCTACTGGCCCATCATCCTGTCCTCTCGCTCCTCATCTCCATCGCCCTCGTGCTTGCGCTCTCGATCGGCAATCTATGGGCGCGACTCGAGAAGGACATACGCGTCTCGTTCTCGCCGCCCGACTCCGTCTTCCAGAGGCATGTCACTGCGATGGCGCCCGTGTGTGTGTGAAGTGGAATTGCTCAAGGGAATTCAACGCCTACATGGAGTTCTACCAGCTGGACGCCTATCCTCAGCGGGCCTTCATCCTCTTCACGCCCAACCCCGACAGCAATCGATCCCTGCTCGAGGAGCAGAATCTGCGCCAAGTGCTCAGGGTTCGTTCGCTGCTCCGCTCGTGTGCCGGGCGAAGAGACGGATGACGGCTTTCTTGGCAGATCGACGACGAGATGATGCGGACGCTGAGGAAGAAGGACGCGCAGGGGCGAGAGGCGTGCAGTCCGCTCTGTCGACTCAACGAACCCTTCCACCTGCTCGTGGTACATATACCGAATTCAGTCAGTGATCGTGCGCACGCGTTGTTAGCGCGAGTTGCAAGCCGCCAGTCGAGGCAATGGCACCGGCCTGGAGACCGCCTACCCAAAGTTCAATGTGCACGGCTTCAACCTCAGTCTGGAGATGCATCTCTTCGGCGTGACTACTTCCGGCAAGTCGCGCGCACATTCCCCGTAAGAAGAAGAAGAGCCGTGCGCGATACGTTAGATGTGCCGTCGAAGCGTAACAACTCGCGCATCGTGAACGTGCAGTCCATCATGCTCTGGTACTTTTCGCGCGCCGCCACCGACACTCAGAAGAAGGTCGGGAGAGTCACTCACGTGGCACTGCAACAGCGTCATTGCACAGGACCTGAAGGAGACGTCGCTGCGACTGTTCGTGGACAGCGAGCAGGAGCAGCGCAGCGTGCACTACTCCATCTTCTCGGACCCGCTCTCGAACCACGAGATGCTGCGCGGAGCCGCCGAGGTTCTCTTGTGATAATGTGATGGGGGAAGTGGAATGGCGGTGATTGCGCGCAGGCGACTCGTCTGATGTCGATCGGATTCGTCTTCCTCGTGCTCTTCGTGTGCTGGGTCGTGAGGCGACGGGCCGCCGACTCGCTCACTCCACTGGGATTGTATGACAATGATGCTTCGTCGCACGCTTCATTTCACACCCCATCCCCGTACAGTTGGAGCGTCGTCTGGGCGACGGTGTTGACGCCGATCTGCGCCGCGCTCTCGGCCTTTGGCACGCTCAGCTGGCTTCAGCAGCCCATCTACACACTGTCCTGCATCACGCCGTTTCTCGTTCTCGGCATCGGTGAAATCTCCCCCTCCGGTCAGTCATCTGTAAACATCAGGCGTGGACGACTCGTTCATCATCCTCGCGCATTGGCGTCATCTGCGTCGGGCTCGATCCGGGCGCGAGACCACTCCGCTTCTGCTGCGCGCCGTCGGTCCGTCCGTGGCCGTGACCAGCGTGACGAATGTGATCGCCTTTGCGATCGGATACTTTACGCCGACGCCGCAAATGAGCTCCTTCTGCCTGTGCACGTCGATCTCGCTGCTCTACGACTGGATCCTCACGTACACGATCTTCGTGCCGATCGTTCAGCTCGTCTCCGACCTGACCGCTCGTCGTCCGGGTCCGGCGGCATCTCCGCCTCCTCCTCCCGGTTTGCCGTTGCCGCCATGTCTATGCGCTCAATCGCGAATGCCAGTGAAATGGAACGACGACGACGACGATGGCGGAGAGGAAGAGGAGGAAGCGCAGTCGGTCGACAAGAAGATGAGCGTCCAGACGATGCTCACCGCCGCGACGACTCTGCGAAGCGACGACCCTCGAAGGAGCAAGGTAATTGAGAGGAGGGGAAAGGAGAGAGGGAGGGATACGAGCAAGGACAGTCTGAGAAACAGACAAGCGGCTCGTCTCAGCCTCCGTCCTTCTCGTCGGAAGCCACATTCCACCACCACAACCACCACCACCATTACCAGCCCCCACACCACTCCTCCACGCTCTGGGATCGCTATTCCCGATGGCTCTGCACCTGGAAGGCGCGTCTCCTCTGCGTGTTCTTCCTCGTCTCGCTGTACTCGTTCGCCGCCATCGGTGCTTCGGCCTCCTCCCCCGTCCTTCCCTTGAATCTTCCCTCTAGGTGTGATGGACATGCGCGCCTCGTTTCGACCGAACAAGGCGTTCCCGTCCGACTCTCGACTCACACAGTCGCTCATCGACATTACGTGACGCCCGTCTGTCTCACTCTTTTCATCGCTGCACACAGACCGATCTTCAACCAGTACTTCCCGGTCAACGTCTACGTGAATCAGCCGCCAGACCTGAACAACTCGACCGAAGTATGGAGCACCACGTTTTCGGTCATATCTCTCATTATCATTATAGGTGCACGACTTCCTTCAATTGGTCGATCGTCTAGAGCATGTGTCCGGCTCATTGGATGCCGATCACACGCTACTCTTCCTTCGACCGTACGCCCTATTCGACGAATCCGTCTGGAATTGGACACATCACGTCCTTCTCATGGTGAAGGCGTGCATGAGGCGCATATGTGATGATGTGCAACAATCAGGAGCCGCCACCGCATCAGCTGGGTGCCGGGAACTTGGCCAGTTTCCTAGACATGGTCGGACGACCGGCCAACATTCAGCTCGAGTCGGGCAACAAGACCAGGTAGTTTAGGGATTTAATCCCGCCGAGAATGCCACAGAATTCGCCGGTTCGGCTTCACGATGTTCGCACGCAGCATGGCGGAGTGGGCGAATCGAGCGCGCTATATCCAAGACGTGCGGGCCATTCTTCACAGGTAAAGGATTAGCACATCGCATAATGACAATGGGAATGGTCGTAGTGACAGCGAGTCGAAGTGGAACGCGTCCCTTCTCGACCCGGACGCGGCCATACTGGACCTGCTGTTGACGGTCCGCCGTGATCTTCTGGTCTCGATCCTGATCACGGTCGCGTGCATGATGGCCGTCTGTGCGTTCGCCATCCCCTCAAAGCTGGGCTGTCTCTCCGTGACGTTCTGCATCTCGTCCATCTGCGGCGCCCTCGTCGGATGCCTAGGCTGGTCGGGCGCCGACTTCGATCCCGTCACGATGGTTGACGTGCTGATTGCGACCGGCTTCTCGGTGGACTTTACCGCTCACATCGCATGCTACTACTTCACCGCAAAAGGATCGGTGCACCAGAGGCTGGCGGTCGTGCTCGGTCAGCTGTCCGCGCCCATGCTTGAGGTGATCGCCGCTCTCCCCGAAACCCTCCTCCTAATCGCAAGTCGTTCGCAGGCCGGATCGTCGACGACGCTGTGCATGCTTCCGTTGATCTTCGTCCGCACCTACTCGATCGTTGCCTTCGCCAAGACCATCTTCTTCGTCGTTGCACTCGGTCTCCGACTCCGTTGTCTGATGGCTCAGAGACCACAAGTGTTCAGGTCTTCTGCACGGCCTCTTCGTGCTTCCGATCCTTCTGTCCATGTGCCCGTTGAGTGCGGGTGAGGACGAGCCGCCTCCGTCAACTCCGTCCAAGTGTTCGCTGCGAGCCGGCGACTCCTGCGAGGAGGTGAAGACGCCACTGAGTGTGGGAGACGAGTCGACCGTCGCCGTCGCGGCATCGTCATAGAGCCGGACCGCCGTCAAGCAATGCAATCGTCTCTAGTAGTAGACGGACGCGCTTATACTGAGTAATTCCTCCCTAATTAGTGTCTCTCCCCTCCCTGTCACACACACCCGGAATACGTGTATCCGTCGTTCTCACAACAGCCAATGCGCGTGCGAAAACTTCATGGCAGCTCAACCGCGACGAGAGAGATCCATAGCAGGTAGGGGGAAAGACGCGGCGTACCGATGATGAAAAGCCGTTGTCTTCATCGTCCTCCTCTGCTAAAGCGACCAGTCCATGGGCGAGTGTCCGAGCTTCTTCAGAGCCTCGTCAATCCGCTTGAAGCACCGCTTGTCCTCGAAGAAACGCACGCTCAGCGGCGAGGGGTGTCCCGTCTGCGAGTGCGCTCAATCGGTTGATCGCCTAGTGGAACCGAACCTTGATGATGCAGTGTCGAGATTTGTCGATGAGAGCTTCCTTCTTTTGTGCAAAATTTCCCCAGAGCACGAAGACGATTCCCTAAATCGTCAGCTGTGAATCATCATCAAGAGCCGGATCGTGTGCCTTGGGTGCCTGCTTGGAGAGTCGCTTGATTGCGCAGTCCGTGAACTCCTGCCATCCCAGATCCTTGTGCGAATTTGCCTCATGAGCTCTGATGACGCGGCGATAATCTCCGATCCCTCACACCAAAGCCATACCGAACAGTGAGCGATGCGTTCAGAAGCAGCACACCCTGACGAGCCCAGGCGAGCAGACAGCCGTGATCCGGCTTTCGGAAGCCGTTGATGTCCTGCTCATGTCGGAGGCTACGCACACATTCGGGCACGTACCTTTCCCAGTTCCTTGTAGATGTTGATCAGCGACGGCGGCGGAGGCTGTCCGCGAGGAACGCTGAACGAAAGTCCCTCAGCTTGGCCGTCGTTGTGATACGGGTCCTGTCCGATGATCACCACTTTGACACGCGCGAAGGGCGTCTCGTTGAAGGCCGCGAAGATCTTCGCTCTTGGCGGGAACACCGTCTTGCCCTGCAACTCTCGCCAATACAAGATGCACACGCGCGCAATACCCGCTGATGTTCGAGGTCGAGTTTGTGCTGGATCTGCTTGAAGTAGTCCACCTCCAGTTGGTCCTTCATCAGAGCGCGCCATCCCTTGTCGACGAGCAGATTGCCCAACCACTTGGTCTTGTCCGTCGGCTCCTGACGATCTTCGACGTTCGACTTGTTCGCCGGAATCATGTCGTCCGCAGGCGCCCGGTTCTCATCGTTTTCCTCGTCTCCCAGCTTGGTCGCTTTCGCGAGTGGTTCGCCTGAACTCCTCCATGCACTGTGCAATCCTCGCCTCTCACCAGATGTCGGAGCAGTCAAAGTGTCGGCAGCTCGCTTGCCGACCCGCGAAAACAGGTCCGTCAATTTGAGCTGACGCGAGGGTGACGCCATGAAACTGTCTCACACCTGACCATGCCCGAACGATCGCGATCGGTAGCACGACAGACGACGTGACGAGCATTCGACAGCAGCGTGGATTGCCAGAATAGGATCCCATTCATTTAGTGATGATGAGGTGGAGACGAAAAGACACAGACACTGGTGTTATGGTGTTCTGCTCCTTTTCGGTGCTGGTTTGTCTCGTTCGTATGCACAGAGAGGAAGTTGGGGTGGGTCTCCGAGATGCAGGTGATGTAATGCGTGTGGTTGTGTGGCGACGTGTCTGCTGTGCATGAATACTCGTGTCTCTGCGCGCGCGCACGGCTTGCCGCTGCAGCCGGCTGTGCTGTCGGTGATGCTGTATCCTTCTTTCCGTTGGGTCGTCTTCTTCTTCTCGCGGTCTGGCAATCACGGCGGCAGCGGCAATGGGAGGGGATCGGAGAGTGTACAGAGTGAGTGTACGAGACGGCTAGGACGTGGTTGTGTGTGTGCGCGCGTGTGTGAAAAATCGAGCCGTGTGGGGCGCGGAAGAGCCGCCACACCAGAGAGAGAGGAAGGGAGGAGGAAGTTGAGTATCGAGCATGACTGGGCAACGAGACAAACGAGGAACACTGACTGTGACTGTGATTATACAGAGTAGTCTCGCGGAGAAAAGGCAGCACCTGATTGGCGAGTGTAGTGAATGAAGGCTGGCGACGGCCCGGATAATTTCGTGAGGACGCGATTTGGAAGCCGACAGACGATCGATGAATGATGCTACGTGGACGAGGGCGGATGATTTGGTGGCGGTATCGGTACGCTAGATGCTGACGGCTTCGAGTCGACTCCCAGCGAGTCGCTCGCCAATTCGTCTCCTTCCGGGCCGGCTACAATCAACTCGATGGTGGTCAAGTCGAGTGGTCAACGCCATCGTACCGTTTGTACTATGCGAGGCCTGGTCATGTCGATCGGATCGAGGCCCTATGCCGTCCGTCGTGGGAGCCGCCACGTTCGACGATGATGATGATGATGCAGCGGTCGGTAGAGACTGTCGCGGAGAAGTGATCGCCGCCGACGTGCTCTGCTGCGAGGACGTCGTGGACAACGCTGGTGGACGTCGTGGTCGAACTCGCTGCTTTTGCTGCGAACCACTCCCCCCTCCTGACGACGATCCCACACGACTCTTCTGGAAGAGAGATCACAACCGTCAGTAGAGATCGAAGGAAACCACCTTCGAAGGTGGAGGTCGTGACGATGCGGACGTCGATGTGCCGCTTCTGCCTTGACTGGAGGAGGAAGCGGCGAGGGCTGCCGATGAATAGGTTCGTTGGCTGCGGACACGATTCACACGAGTCGTGCCCGCGGCGGTTGAGGTAGATGGGAATGAGGATGGAAAGCGAGGTTGTCGTGGCGGAAGCACTTCATCTAAGACGGTGGCGTCCGAATCGGAGGATGCGCCGCCGAGTGCGCCCGCCGCTTCGTCCGCATCCGAGTCGTCTGACGACGCGCCTTCATAGGCGCACAATCTGTGGATTGACGATGATGACATGCTTTCCGAGTGATTCGAATGATCGTCTCCCACCTATCGAGTAGGAAGTTCCGGTCTCTGGTTAGCTTCAGTAACCGTCGTTGTAGTGTTCGCAGCTCCTCCTGACAGCCCTCGTTCTCCTACAAGTGCCGTTGCTTGAACTCTCGCCCCCAGTATCCAAGTCGCATACATAGACGAGTCGTCGAAAGTGATGGCGCATTTGCTGACACCTGGTCAGCACGTCTGCTCGCGCAACTCGTGCGGTCGCCTCCGCGCAGGATCCGCGAACCCTTCGAAGCTCCTCTCCTTCCAGTCGAGCACGCTGTACCGCACCACTGGAGGAGGCCGACTCCCTTTCGTGAACCGACACCTGCGCGCGTGCATGTGTGGTCGTGTCTAGAAATAGCGCCGCATACCTCAGGTGGAAGCTTCTGTAGAAGTTGAGCAGCTGATGTCGGGCTCACGATGAGATGCGGTTGCAGCGGAATCGCGTCCGCTCTCCGATTCGGTTGCGGCTGACTGGATGACGGCGTCTGAGTGGACAGCATTGCTGTCGATGCCGACTTGTCCGCGATTTTCGCAGACGCATCCCGTCCAGCTCGAACAGAGGATGACGTCGACGGCGGCACGGAAGGTATACCATCTGTGGAATGGCGCAATAAACAAAAACCGTGCAAGAGCGTACTAGGCCTTGGGATGGTCTGCTTTCCGGTTGCCGGCGCACTAGACGACGAAGCACTTGTCGACTGCGACGACTGCTAACGAACAATCTTTCGATTTCAGTGATTAGATACCTCTACGACTTTCTCCACACGATCCCGAGCAAGCGGTGGAGCATTTGACGGTCGAATTCGTTGTGAAACGGGCCCATGTGTGCCGTTCGTTGACTGCGGGTCATGTGAATTGCACATACAAACATTCGCAAGGAAAATTACTGGCGCTGGTGATCCGTTAGCTAAAATCGGCTTCGTGAACGAGTGATGCGTCTCGACCCCGTTCGAAACTGGACCATCTGAATCGAGCGAGGTCTTATCAATCATCTGAGGCGCTCACCATGTCGGACAAAATCTCCGTTCGTCGCGGACGAGACTGGATGTGCCGGCACCGTCGATACTGCAACGCACAATTATTTTTCTCGCAGAGACAAGCTACCTCGTATGTTCGACGCCAGCTTGCCGTGAGCGGAGGTGTTATTTTTGGCGGCGCGTACGACATGAACGTTCCCCAAATCGGGTCCCGTTCGACTCCATGCCGGGAACGGCGGTTTAGCCGATAAATCTCGCTGAAAAAATCGGCTCTCATGATCAAGAAATAGTAGAAGGGTCACCTCGTCAGGTGAGATGGGCCGAAGGATATTATTGAAGGCGGATGTGGACGGATTGGCCGTAGCAAGCACATCGTCTTCATCGCTGTTTCTGAACGGCCTCGGCCCGGCGTTCACCGGTCTCCAACTGGTCGTGGCCGTGGCGGAAACCGCCGCCGTGGTGCCGGACGGCGGTTCGCCGTTCATCTTAAAATCAGTCATCGTCAATCGCAAAGGGGAGCGGTGGAATTGGTGTTGCCAAAATACAAAGTCGATCCAGCAAATAGTCCATGGAATACGCTCGAGGACGGACTGCGTTTGGTCTGTTGCTGTGGGTGTGTCTGCTGCCGATCGAGTTGTCGCGTCCGCCGTCGCCGCCGCATCTGCGCTCCTTGGCTTCTCTCTCTCTCTCTCTCTCGTGTCTCGCTCGTGTTCCTCGTCAGAACTGATGACAATACTGCAGTTCGGCATGATCGAATAGCGCCCGCAGCAGGATGGGTCTCAAGGGAGTTTGGTCGTGTTTCGCACACCACGGACAGGACATTCCGCTCTCGGACTTGGCCGGCAAAACGGTCGCTATCGGTGAGTCAACTTGAAAATCTGGTGTACAAATCACTCCAGACGGTCACATCTGGTTGTTCGAAGCCGTTCGCGGTACTCAAGCTCATGGGTCGGCCGAGCGCGGTGCACCGCATCTCAGCTGCTTCTACAATCGCATTCGCCGTCTTCGGGTAATCCCGCTCATCAATCTGACCATGCACCACTGTTTAGGAGCATGGAATCCACCCGGTCGTCGTCTTTGACTCTCCCCAATCTACGGTCCGTTCCGAGTCGATATTTCGAAGGTGCATGACAAACACCGCTAGGTTGACGAATCTCGTTCGGTGAAACGACTCAAACGACGATCCTCTGACCGTGTATCCGCTGGAAATGTCAGCCCATTGGACTCGCTCACCAAAGAGTGCAAGGTGATTCCTACCCTCCATGACGCTCAGCGTGCGGTTTAGACCTTGCTTGACGCAATGGGCGTTCCCGTGATTATTGCGAGTGGAGACGGTGAAGCCTACTGCGCTCAACTTGAAGTATCGGGTGCGGTGAACGGCTGCATCACCACCGACTTTGATTACTTCCTGTTCGGCGGTCGGCATCTCTACAAGGTGAACTTCCTTCGCGGAGGATCGGCCGTCGACAAGACGGTCGCACTGCACTCGATGGACGTGTACTCTAACCTATACAGTAAGTGTTGTTGTTTCGAATTCATCTAAAGTCGCAGATCTCTCGCGAGACAAGCTGATCGCGCTCGCTGTTCTCGTCGGATGCGACTACTACGAGGTGAGTCACCGTCCTAGTCGGACGAAACCGGTCTCCATAGGGAATTCGAAACGTGGGACCATCTACGGCGCTGGAAATCCTGTCCGAGTTCGCCGTCTACGAAGACCACCCGGTGGTCATTCTGGACCGATTTCGCTGGCATTGTGTGGACAATCCCGTCGAAAGAATCACGGATTCCCCTCTGATGCGTCGACTCCGAAAGACGTCCTGGGAGGTATTGTCACGTTAGGTTGTGCTTCCAACTCCTCGAAAGGTGCCCGCAACGTTTCCCAATACGGACGATGTACAAGCTGCCGTAAACGCCTATTTACTAATCAACGGTTCCGTTCCGACCCCAACTCTCCCTTCTACGCCTGGCGCCTTTGACTCGACGGCCGTTTCGGTTTGTTCCGTTTTCTTGCTGCGCCATATGCGATTCTCAGAATATCCTACTCTCGAAGTGCCGCTGGGATCGGGAGAAAATCGACGGTGACTTTCGAATTCACGAGAAGCGCTGTAAGAAATTGGAGAAGCAACAGGTGGTTCTATCATTTCTATTCACAAAGAGGCTTTAGCAACAGCCCTCCATCACACGATGGTTTTCCCCACGGCGAACCGCTACAACGGCAGCTGAGCAGCCGGCAAAGGACGACGTTCCAGCGCAGGTATCGTACAACTGAGCGTGAGCACGATGCACATATGCGCATGTGTACCCTTTGTAGACCACAACTGCCTTGCCGACTCGGAGAAGACGTGCACAGGCAGCACTGCTGGCGCATGCCGTCGACCGCGACGATGCCGCTGGCAATGTACACGCATTTCAGCCTTGGATCTCTGAACATGATTTTAGCCTGCTGACTGGAATGGCGTGGGCCAATGTGAGAATAATCCGGAAGTGGGCGAGAGCACGAGGAAACGACGACGTCCCCCCACACGGGCCGTGGCGGTGGGTGTTGTCTACGAGATTCAGCCTTGCAAGACGCACGAGGGTCTTGCAGGCCAAGCTCTCGACGGCGCAGAACCTGGGCGCGACATGTGGATCGGTGGAGATCATCGAACCGGTGAGTGAAATTGCCACACTCCTCGTGGGACACCGCGCCGTACAGGAGATTGGCGGAACGGCCACGTCCAGTACGGCCGCTCAACGGCCAACGACACAGCCGTCTGGTGCACGGAACGTGTCGCCCGCTGGCGGCGGCGGCGGCGCCAAGTCGAAGAGGATGGAGGTTGAGCTGAACCAGACGATCGTCATTCTAGACTAGACCCCCGCATGTTCGTTTCTCCGCTTCCTCGCGCTAGCCCTTGACTTGTGTGGTCAACATTAGTGCCCTCCCTCGTGCCTCACACTCGATCCGCGCACACAAACACACAGACACAGACAGTTCTCTCGGGTTCGTCGTGCACTCCTGCTCCTGCTACTCTCCGCGCGTCACCACGTATTTCCGTCTTCCCCTCTGCAATCTTACGTACATTTGAGAGAGAGCGAGAGAGACCGTGTCGTTGTTGTGCAGCGCGCGCAGGCCAGCAGTGTGCATCATCATCAGCATCCCATACAGCGTGTAGTTTTCCTCTCGTCTCGTCCGACTCGAAGCCCGTTGATTTGAAGAAGCAGCAGCGGAGGGACCTCCTCCCCCGCTCTTGGCCATAACTTGTTTGTTTTTCACTCTGGTACCTGTCTAGAAGCGCGTGTAGGACCATCACCACTAGCGTGTTGCGCAGACATGATGTGTAGGAATAGCCGTGTCTTTCGCCTCCTTTCGAGCATGCACACCGTTCCCACCACACAACACAAGACACGCACTTTGGCTCAGTTCTTTTCCAGCACTAGATCATGTCGGGCACAGAACTCTCGCAGATCCGTCCGGAATGGAAACAGTGTTGTACGTGTGTGGTGTGCGTCCATCTTCTCTCTCTCTCTCTCGGGACTGAGTCTGCTTCCTCTTCCTCCTCTTCTTCTTCTTTTCCTTCCTACACCGCGGTGATTGGCGTGTGTTGCAGCTTCACAATGATAACAATCACGATGAAACGCGATGAAGATGACGAGTTTCGCCCCCCTCCGCTATCCCCCGAGTCCTGGAACAGTGTTCTGAACGCTGACATACCGGTGCTGCCCACTCGATGGCTGCCATGTGCGTAATTGCTGACTTTCAGGCATAGAGATGGTGTTGGCACTGCCATCGTCCTCGTCTGCGGTCGAGTCGGAACAGGCGTGGCTGGTGGACGCGCTGCCCTACTTTGACACTGACTACGGAGAGCCCGAGCGTCAGAGTGCCTTGGCCTCCATTCGAGCCGAGTGCAACGTCTACCGACCGACGGCGAACTACTTGCGTGGATTGCCGATCCCCGATCTGGACGTCTTCCTGACGCCTGTCCTCCAGACTGAATACAAGCGAATGGTCGCACGACAGGACATGGAGAAGCTGGATCTGTCTCGTTGCGAGCTGCCCTCTCCGGCTGGAACTGCTCGTGCCGGCGACAAGGCTGCCTGGCGAAAGGCCATCCTCAACGCACGAGCCCAGAATGAGCATCTCGGAGTGCGACTGATCAACCTCGACCTGATGCACGACTACGGGGCGGAGATGAATCTGCTCGCCAACAAGGTATGCCTCACCCGCTCGCTCTTCCTCATGCTCTTCTCCCGCTAGGAAATCGAAGTGGAGCTCGCCAAAGTGGAGGGTGAGCTGCGCGCGGCTCGCGAAGATGTACTCAAGACTCATTCGCAACGGAAGTCGGCCCAGGTCGAGGCCGGCCATCAGATTCGTCGACTCGAAGCGGCCTGGGTGGATCGCATCTCGAACAACTTCAAGTGCGCGCGCATCTGTCACGCCCCTTATTGCACATCCGTCTTTCAGGATGGAGTTGGCGTGCGACAAGCTGATGGCCAGCACCGCGCAGCAAGCCAAACGTCTCAAGTTGGATCCAGCTGAAGTGGCTCGTCGACAGGAGCTGCCCTCCCTACTCTAGCAAGATCTCGTGCTCTCTCTCCACCGATTAACACTTGTTTCTGGATGCGCGGCAGCAGTAAAGCGATGCATCGAGGTGATTCATTGCAAGTTCATCATCATGATGACGATGATGGAAAGAAGATCTCTGTGTGCCGTAGTTAGTCTCGTATGTGGCTGGAGCGATTTTGCGTAGTGCCTTTCTCTCCCTTTCGCTTGTGTCTTGGTGGGTGTCATGAAACACGGCGTTTGTGAGTGGACCATCATGATGAAAGCATCACAGATTGCTCGCGGGTTGCTTATCCGCGCGTTGAGCTGTACTGCGCGTGTAGGTGTGTGTGTGTGTGTCTGTGCATGCGCGTACAGACGGACGGGACATGCTGTTGTTGAGAACCCGTGCGTATACTAAGAGGGACGGGCTTGCTCACGACTGCTGTTCGACTAGTTTCCGTTGATGAGGACGATGACACGCGGTGGTCGAGGAAAGAGGGGGAGGAGGAGGAGTTTAGCCGCCCTGTCGCAAGAGTTCGGCGTCCGGTTTCAGCAGACCCTCGTTGTAGGCGCACACGATCGCCTCGCAGACGAACCGGAATTGCATCTGAACGGGGCGAGGGTGAGGCCGAAAGGCGTGGGCCGACTGACCGCAGTCTGCACGAGCATGGCCCTCTGTTGCCGCATGTGGTGCACCAGATGAGCGGGATACACCGGCTGGCCAGCCTCGATCAGGCAGGCGGCCGTCTCGAAGAGGATCAGCACGCCCGTGCGCCCGATGCCCGCCGAGCAGTGAACGACGACCGGCTCGAGGGATCCGGCACGACAGCGACGCACCTTCAAGAGGGGAAGCGCGTCGAACGGGATGTGCGGCGAGATGGGCAACCGACCTCATGCACGAACGAGATGAAGTGGTGCGTATCGTCCGGCAGTCCATGATCAGGCCAAGCGACGAACCTAGGGATTAGTGTTTCGGACCATTGATGTGCCACTTACTGCATCTGTGTGACGCGTCGCTCCTCGCGCGTGGTCTTGTCGCGGACCAGGAGCTCGCGATAGACCACATGTTTCATGTCCCTCTCCGAGCGGCAGACGATCGAGAGCGATCCACAGTCGAGTGGCTGTCCTCCCAGTCGGGGCCAGTATCGATGGCACTTGGTGCGGTCGCCCTCCTGCAGCGTCGTCAGCATGGCGATCGTCGTGACGGACTGCTGCCAGATCATCAGCCAGAAGTCGGCGGTCGTGCCCGGCAGTGGGCCCTGCGTCGCGATGTAGCTGCACACGACGCCCGATGCGGCGACCTCCATCTGCAATCGCAACGCCGTGCATGTGCCGATGGGGCTGACTCGCTTCGACACATACGTTCACGTAGCTCGCGTTTATGTAGTCGTTCGGCTGTCCGGCTAGGCGAACTCGAGTGGCGTCGTACGGACACACGTCCCGATATCGGTTCTTCGACGCGTTCGCCGCCAGTCGACTATCGTTCATGGTCATGTGCGCGGCTCGACGAGCCACTTGCTGAATGTCCCATCGCTAGCAACGGATCTCTAGTTGGGTGCACACCTCGAACTGCACAATATCCTGTCCGGAAGTGAGGGCGTCCGCCATCAGCTGGATCGAGTGCCGAAGTCGGTCCCGTCTTGCCAGCGCTCCAATCGATCCGTGGATGTTGCCCATCGCCGTTGTCGTTGTCGTCGTTGTCGGAGGCGAAGCGCCGCCGCTTCCAGTGCTCGGTCGCGTCGTCCAGTCGGGAGGTGGCGGCGGGGGCGGAAGGCAATTCGGCGGAGATAAGGTAGACTCGTCGTCCGGCTCGGCCATTCGATATACTGAGTAGGCATGATGATAAATGAGAGAGAGAGAAAGAGCGAGTGTGTATTTCGTACCATTTGGTCGGACCGAAAGTAGGAGTGTCGGGTCGTGTGCATGACGCACAGCTCGAATCAGGGCGACAACGGCGTCATGTGACAGAGTGGCCACGTCGCGTCCATTGATCAACAACACCTGATCGCCTTCGTGCAGTCGAGGCTGCGCCCTGGCTGCGGCTCCATGCTCAGCCACTCTGGACACGATAACGGGGAAGTTCTGGTCGGCGCCTCCCTTCACGTTGAATCCGAAACGCCCGTCGGCGTCTGGTCGAATGCGTACGCAGACCATCGTACTGCTCGAGATCGACGACGGCGACGATCGCTCATCGTCCAGCGCCGTTGCCGCATTCGCTGTCGTCCAATCGCTGGGACTCGGGCTAGCGGTCGCCAGCTTGGCGATGAGTGTTCCATTTTGAGATGAAGGAGGAGGTGGCGGTGGCGGAGATGGTTGCACGACACTCGGCTTCGCGACCACCATCGTCTGGCTGTTGCTGCCGTTGTTGTTGTTATTGTTGTTGCCGTTGCCGCTCGATTGAATGACAGATCTCCGAATGGCGATCCCCGACGTGGGCTGCTTGACGCTGCCCACTTGCCTGCATCGATCAATTCAACGTCGCGCGGCGACTCAACGGAAGTAATGAGTGTACCCACCAGATTGGAGTGGACCGGCGCGATGATGTCACCGAATTGGAGGCGGAGGATGCAGGTGGCGGAATGGAAGTGGAGGAAGAGGCGTTGGGCCAGAGACCGCCCATCACTGTACGCTCGAAAG
>JACMII010000184.1:0-32701 GCA_014805405.1 Bunonema sp. RGD898 | reverse complement strand
CTGTCTCGCCGCGTGTTGGACGACGACCTCTTCGGAATGGACGGGCTGTCGTCCGCCGTCGACTCGGCGATCGACGTGTGCGAGTCTAGACGGCCACTTGCAGATTGCAATTCACGAACGAGAACGGGCGAGACAACAGCGTTACGACGACACCTCTTCGTGGCGGCTGAGGAGAGACGGACGAGATGGCGAAGTCCGTCACACTGCCGCCCGACTTCTTCTTCTTCATCGCATTGGCCCGTCTCAACGTTCCGCCACTCTCGCCAGTGTGGCCGGGAATCGGCGACGAGGGGGAAATCACCTGCACGACACGACAGCAAACTCACAAACACGAGGAGACAACACGACACCTGATTGAGGTTAGGATGACTGCGAGTGACGGACGGCCCCATGGCCAGCATCGAGCGACCCTCAGTCGCACCCACCGTCGCCGGACCCGTTCTCCTCGTGTCCTTCTCATCGTCTACACGCACGACGAAGTTACATCACACAGAGAGCAAGGAGAAATAAGGCAAGCGATCGCTTACTTGCAACCAGCTTGAAGCAGTGATCCACGGTTCGGTCGCCCCGGATCACGTGGACCATGTCTGAAAAACGAGCGTCTCCGCCTCCTCTTTCGAGGGCTGAATTGAGTCGCACTGGCCACTGCGCCCAAAATTCCCGCTCATGGTGTCAGTCCACACAGTTGAAATCAGCTACGATTTTGATCGTCTCATAAGACCGTCGTGTGCAAATCATCATGTCACCAGCGGATTTGAACCTTCGCGCCCCTTGCGCCGCGCCACCCACCAAACCTATTGGCCGCCCCAAAAGCTGGCAGCACCTTGAGGTTTCCCGATGTCGTTTTTCCCAATCTTCTTCTTGGTGCCAGCCGAGGTCTTGTGGGTCGGTTGCTGTGGCGATTCGTCGGAGAAGGCTGATGAGCTCGTGGCGGCATATTCCATGGCGTGCGACGAGTTCGTCCTTCTGTGCGTGCCGTTCGCCATGACCCGATTCGTCGTCGTCGTCGTTCCGGACTCTTGAATGAATCGAGCGAAGCGCTCGTCGACCCGACCCGGCTGCAGCACCTGCACACATGGCGATCATGGAAGATCAGTGCCCGGACATCTTGTAACCGACCGAGAGCTGTCCACTCTCCTTGAGCAGCTGTTTCATGTCCGCCAACTTATTGACGATGAGATCGAAGGTCGGTCTCTCTGACGGCTCGGCCTTCCAGCAGAGAGTCGTGAGCCCTCGGATATCGACCGGCTCGTCGGGGATCCTCGTCGCTTCCAGCGTCTCTCCGCGTCCCACTCGGTACTTGACGACGTGCTGCTCGACGTTGGCGTACGGGATCTAGCCAGCCCGTTGTGACACACGTTCTCAACGATGTCCAGATCACCTCTCGTGTGACCAGCTCCCAGATGACCACTCCAAAGGACCAGACGTCCGCGGCCGACGAGTGCGCGTTTGCCAGATGGCCGCGCACGGTTTCGGGCGCCATCCATGCCGCGGTGCCTCCTGCCACAGCCGGCCCATTGCTGCTGGCGCCGCCGCTGCTGCTGCTGGTGGTCTGTTCGATTGTGGATCGAGTCAGCCCAAAGTCGGAGATTTTCAGGGTCAGTCGGTCGATCTTCCGTCCACCGCAGGACTCGCACTCGCCGTTCGGTCCAGTCGTGCTGGGGTGCAAAACCAGCGTCCGTGCGTCGCCCACATCGACGCCTTCGAAGCACGGTCTTTCCAGGACGAGGACGTTGTCCGCCTGCATTTGCGGTGTGTCGTCTATCGAAGACGTAGGGGACGAAAACCTTGAGATCGCGGTGCACATAGTTGTGACTGGAGAGATATCGCATTCCGGACGCGATTTGCAAAAGCCAGTCCACGATCACTTGTGGCGTTACGGTGAGATCCTTCAGACGACGGTACACGCCGGTCAACGAACGACCTTACACATGGACGGACGATGTCTTCGCAGTAAAACAACACAATCGCACCTTGACAGAGCTCCATGACGAGACCGACGTTGGGCATCTCCTGAGACAGGCCATAGAGGCGGACAATGTTCGGGTGCTGGAGACTCGTCAGCATGACCGCCTCACGTTTCATGGCTGATCGTCGCTCAATGTGTGGATCTTGGTAAAGCGAAGAGCCGTACCGGCCAAGGTGTCTTCTCGATGAGCGATGTCCTCGAAGCGGGGGATTTTGACGGCGACGGGAATCCTCTCGTTCGGCGTCGGCGAGTAGATTCCTTCGCGAACGATGGCAAAGTTCCCGTCGCCAATGGCGCCCTTGAGGTCCAGTTGATCGGACCGAATCGTGGTTGGCTCGCCGCCCAACAACTGTGCGTAGGCGGTCGGAAAGTAGCCCACTCGACCGTCCGCCATGCCGAGCATCCAGCCCGGCTGAGTGGAACTGCAATGTTGCGAGACAACTAGGACCAGGAGCGGGGATCGACGAACTCGGCCGTCTCGACCACCGTGACCATGGATCCGGGCTCCAACGAGAGTTCATCCTTGTTCGAGGCCCTGAACTGGTAGAGCGCCTCGATGATCTTCGACGGCCGATTCGATTGCTGCTGACTGTGCTGCTGGTCCGCCAAGTTGCGTAGACGGACTGCAACCATCGTCGTCGTCGTCGTCGTCATTTTCACAGGTCTATCTCCTTTTTCTAGCGCTCGCATGTTGGACGTCATGTTCACGGAATGAATGTGTGTGTATATGTCAGTTTCGAGTACACCTGCACACAAAGGCCGGGCATCATTCTCTCCGCTCTCCACAGACACAACAAAGTGAGCACGCCGCGGTGGCGCATCGCCTTTCGTATTCGTTCGGGAGTTCTCCCCTCTCTCGCTCTCTCGTACCCGGTTCGATGGTCTGCCGTCGGGGCATGACGCGCGGCGGCGTGCTGTCGCCGCGCGAATAAACGCGTCCGTCCATCGACTCGACTGCAACAATGATGGTTGATTTCTCCGACGAAACGACACACGCACCCCTGCTTCGATGCAGGTTGATGTAGACCGAGCCGCTGAGCCGGTGCTGCGGCGACGCCGAGGCGGACGACAACGAGTCGGACGACGTGGCGGCGACATGGCTGTTGCCGCCGCCCGACTCGGTCGTCATTGTCGAGAAGGCTAAACGGAAGAGCAACCCGATCTACGCCGAATTATGATGACACTTCCAAGAGAAAGAAGAGCCACGAGTGTGCGGGAAACCATTCAATAGGGCTTAACGGGCAGGCAGGCGCGGGGTAAAGCGCAGCCCATGTTGGGGAGGAGAGATACATGAACGGAGAGTGAAGCGTGATGTGCCGTGTGCGAAGGGGGAGAGAGCAGAGCGAACGGAAAGGGTCGCTGGTGGTCGTCGTCACATGCGGCCGTCGCATCGCCGCCGCCGCCGCCGCTGCTGCTGCCCAATCTATTCGATCGCCGTGTGCGTGAAGAGCTTCTCGCTGACCGTCGGTTGACTCCGCACCGCGACGTTTGTCAACAGTCGCAGTCGCCCAACCGCTCGGACATCTCATCGAAGAAGAAGAAGAGGAAGGCGGCGACGGCGATAAGAGAGAGGGAGAGATGATGCGCCCTGCGGGACTGCTGGTGTCCTGCGCACTCCTTCTGATCTTCATCCAGGCACGCAGTTGGAGTAGTATTCAAATACGGGACACAGGCGACGGTGACCGCCAAAGACTCGTGGACCATTTTCCGACACGGACTCGCGAACTACGTCTACGAGAAGGCCGTCAAGAAGTACGACGACAAGAAGACCATCACGCGGATTCGGGTATCTTCTTCTGGAGCGAACCGTCTTTGAATCTCAGTTGTTCAGGATGAGCTGATCAAGTTCGACGAATTACTCATGTCGGCCAAGGGCTCGGACGACGCTTTCGACGGTACTCGATTCATTCCGGAATTCGAAATGAACCGAACGCACCGCTGCAGATTCGATGGCCAAGTCTCGACTCGCAGATGTTGCGTCGATCGAACGGAAACTAGTGTCGTTTCTGACTAAATTCGATCTGGACTCGGCAGTGCACGCCTATCGCTCGGCATGTTTTCCCTTTTTCCGGCCATGTCAGCAAACAGTGGCTGTACCGAACCACCGAATCTCAAAGACCGTCTTTCCTTTCTCCTCACATCCCTCACCCTTATCACGTGTCTTTTCGCTGTCTGCCACCGTCATCACTCACGGCTTGTCTCGTCTCCGCTTCTCCGTGTCGTCTCCATTCCCCCTGTCGACATCGTCCTTATCAGCTGCTGTTGTTGCCTTCTCCTCCCCCATTCACATGGCTCCCGTGCCTTAGGGTCATGGGAGAGACTGATTGGCCTACCGTCTTTTTCTATGACTGCTTGCAGAAAATTCTCGCTCGAAAGGACAAGGCCGCCAGCTGGAATGCCGAAGACTTTGAGGATGAACGAATTCAGAAGCTGTGGGCGGCCGCAAAGGAGGCGCGCTTCACGGAGAGCGAGATGAAACGTATGCGACCGGGCCACTGTCACGATGCAAATCGCTTTCGTTCCAGTTCTTTTCGAAGAACTCACCGACCACGATGCTCGTCGCAGAACGTACGAACAGAATGCGGCCGAGGTGGCATCATCTCCGCACGAGAATGACGTCCATCATCAGGCCGATGAGGAGCACTTGGAACGGTAATTCAGTTATGTCCTTGCAACACGGCAAGTGCTCGACTTTAGCCTGAAGGGGCTGAAAGTCGAACACAAGGAGCTGGTTGCGGATTACGATCGATTGCGGTCCAAGATCCTGGACGAATCGACGAGTCCCTTCACGAAGGACCAGGCCCGACTGTTGTGGAAAATCGTGAGCACCGTCTACCGTAACCAGAAAAACCGCCTTGCACAGGCGCAAGAGAACAAGAACTTCACGTCCACCGAACTGCAAACCATCAAGGAAGAGCTGTGGCACTTTGAGAAGCAGATTCAGAAGTTGGAACATCACCAGGATGAGTTGGCCGTGAGAGATGACGAAAAGAAGGGAAAGGTAAGACGGAAGCAGCAGCAGCAGCAGCGATGACGAACAGTGAGAGTACTGATTGGCAGGCGAAGACCAACGCCTATTTCGATCATCTCGAGAACGACGAGCTGCGCGAACGGCACGAAACGATCAAGCGAAAGGTGCAATTCGAAGATTGATGTAATTGCGTTTTCGACCGCGAATTCATCAGGTGAACAAGATGGGCCTGTACCTGACGCAGAAGGTGCGACACACGGAACTCTGAAGACATGGCTAAACGGACCCATGGAGTGCGCTGCTCATTTGCTTGTCGAAATCTGCATCTTTTTGTGGCATACAGCTGTGATGCAAGTTCCCACACTTTCACAATCTCGAAACTCGTCTCGTCATTTGACACGGCCAAGTCACAGATACTATATCAGTGGAAGAAGGCGGGCTTTGCGCTGTGAGTCTCTCGCTCTCTAACCGAGTGCCGTGGTCCTAACAACGGTTCCATATCGCTTCCCCCTCATTGCAGCGCTTGCCTACCGAAAGTCGGCCTCAGAGAACGACCACGGCAGCTATCATGGCGACCAGAAAGCGACGGATCGACGAGGACTCGAGCATGTCCATGGGGGCTACAATGATGGCGACGACGGCGACGACGCTAGAACGTTCGAAGGAAAACACGTACTGCCGACCGCACGAGCCAATGGCGAGTATGCGATGGGCGCAGGATGGTGAGGAAACGCCGATTGCGGCCGCTAGGTAGTGCCGATTTGCAGATGGTCGCAAGTGCGCGCGCCCCGCCGTATCCGATCCGCGACCTCTAGTTTGTGCGGCCTGCGCCGCTGGCGACATTATGCACTCACGACACATTCTCGTCCCACGTCCATTCTAAGCATCGATCGAAATTGCGTGCATTTCTGCCGGTCTTTCAGCGAGAGAGCAATGCCCATACGTGTTGACTGAATAAGACACTTCTATTCAACGTCGTAGTTTTGAGGGCAGGGATAGCGGAGGAAGAGATGTGTCTTTGTGCACTGTTTTATGCGCGAGCAATGGCATCAGTTGTTTTCGGGTTGCAGATCAACTGACTAGCGAGTGGACTGGTATTGTGTTTGTAGTGGATGATATTCGTTTGTACAAAAGCCGTCAAAAGTCTCCGCCGCCTGAGAAGTCGCCGCCACCACCGTAGTCTCCTCCGCCACCGAAATCGCCGCCGCCTCCGTAGTCTCCTCCACTACCATAGTCGTCGTATCCGCCGCCAGCATTGTAGTCGTCATAGCCACCACCTGAGTTGGCTGCTTTTTTCGTACCGTTTCGAAGACTAACCAGCGTCATTGTTCTCGTATCCACCGCCATCGTCCTGCTGCTGATAGTCGTCCTGCTGCTGATCGTCGTCGTTCTGTGGATGGTCGTAGTCCTCTTGCTGCTGATTGTTGTAGTCGCTTCCTCCGTTGTAGTCGTCGTTTTGTGGATGATCGTTGTCATTGTTGTCGTTATTATCATTATTCGGATATCCGTCTCCGTCGTTGTTCGTGGTCGTGTTGTTGTCCACGTTGTTGTAGTAGTTGTTCACGATGGTCGTGTCATTGTCCTGTATCGAGACGTGCATTTCCAATTGAATTTACGAACCGAATAGTAGCCGCCGCCGCCTCCGAACGGTCCGCCTCCATATCCACCTCCATATCCGCCGCCGAAACCGCCGATTCCACTTCCGAAATAATGACTCGGTCCGCCCCAGTGCGAGCCGAATCCGTAGCCGAGTAGACTGCCGGCCAACATGCCCGTTCCGAAGCTGTGCATCACTTGTGCTACAGTGAAAATACATCCGGATCTTACCCGAGAGCGGCGCCACCGAACGGTCCGATTCCGCCGGACGACGATCCACCGCCGCCGCCACCGCCGCCTCGATCGACAATTATGGTCGTGGGAGGGGCTGGCTGCTGTCCATATCCGCCAGAAGACGGGGGCGGTGGGCCTATCATCATTGATTGATGACTAACGTTAGAAGAAGCGGTACCGCGATAGGGCGGCGGCTGTCCTCCTCCGCCTCCTCCATAATATCCCTGCGGCTGTTGCGGGCCTTGCGGATAGTAGTTTCCTTGGTTCTGTGGCTGTCCTCCTCCGCCAAATCCGGACGCTGGCGGCGGTGCGTCCGGATACTTGGCTGGAGGTGCTGAATCACTTGCAGATGACAATCTCAATCGAAAAACGGCTACCGAATCCAGGCTGAGGCGGTTGTCCAGGCTGTTGTGGGGCCTGTCCGGGCTGCGGAGGACCCGAATTCGGTGCGGGATTCTGACCGCCACCCGGCGGCGGCGGAAGCGTCTTGACGATGTCACCGAACCAGGATCTGAAGATTTATCATCCACGTAATATAGACGTGCACGTATTTCGAGAAAACGTACTCGATGTCGGCGTCGTTGGCGAAAAGAAGCCAGTGCGCTTTTTCGGCTCTCGGATCGAGTCCGATCGCAAGCAGGTGATGTACTGATGCGTCATCCGGCAGCTGGGGTCGTTTCACTAAATCTCATCGAAGATGATTTGTAAAAGTACTTCCGACAAACCCGGCATCCGATCGGTCATGAGTCCGGCGCACGTGTAGGGAAGCACATCTCGAAGGAGGACACTCCCAATCGGCTTGTTCGAGCCCTGAAGCTTTCGTTAGAAACACAAACGTCATGACCCAATTACCTGTCGCTCGTACCAGCAGAGACGCGAGTCGCTGAACAGCACCAAATGAGCGGGCTTCCATTTCGAAGAGAAGAAACTCTTGTGGAAGTAGCGCACCGGCCCTTCGCGTACCTTCCGCGACATGCCGGTTTCTGAAGTGACGATAGAAATGAGCGGACTAACTGAGCGGCAGAGAGACAGGCAAACACGCGAATGGGAGGGTTAGCGAAGGGACCTAGACTACGAGACAACACGACGAGTGAGAGTGATGACTCATCTCTCGTGCAGGCCTTTTATACCTTTCGGATCCGCCACGACGTCCACCGAGGCGGCTGCGGACCGGCACCACATCTGCTAGTGTGCCAACTACCGGTGCTTGCGAAATGCCCCTTCCGACGAGATGACGAGAGCCTCACCACCGGTCTAGTGAGGAGGCGCGGTGGCAGCGGACAGACCGCGGCAGAGGAGGAACCCTACCGCGCGTGCTCACAGCTTTAGGTGCTGTTGGCATAGCAACGGAGGTGGCGGGGTGAGTTGGTGGGTGGGGGATGACGACAAAAACAGGGAGAGATGGGGGGGGGTATCGATTGGCGCCGCAAATGTCTTTGCGGCGTCGATCTGGAAGAGGGCCCCGACGACAACAACAACGCGATGCGATTGACGCTGCTGCTATTGTGCCGGGTCGACCATGAAATTAGCGGGTGAGAGGAGGCGACGGCGAAAGAGAGACTGGCAGCCAGAAAGACCGCCGCTTCCCGGACCGAACCGATCGATAGTGGCGCAGTGGCAGGGGAGAGAGCAGAGTGGCTGGCCTGGAGAGAGCGAGAGCAAGAGAACGACGTGTAAACAGGCGTGCGTGTGTGTGTCACGACAACGGCGACAGCGGCGGCGGCGGCGGCGGCAGCAGGAATGTGGGGACGCCCTAGGTTGAAGCAGGGCGACACAGCCACTACTCGCAATCAAAGCGTCACTGACAGACGGGGCGGGGTAGACTGAGCGTAAACCGCCGCCGTCGTCGCCTCCCAACTGGTTCGGAAGATAGGGGGAAGAGGACGAAGGGGACGCACCTCTTACTACGTGCTCGCCCTCTCTTCCTTGACGCTGGTCGATATTCGAACGGACAAAACGAGAGAAGACACACAAAAGTGCAAAGGAGAGAGAAAGAGAGGATATCATCTCTGACAAAGGGAATAGTCATTCAAAGCACGAGGGAATCGAGCAGAGGAAGTGCCGAAACACATCGGCCCCTCGTCGACTTGCTATTCCCTCTTCGCGTCATGCGCGCGCGCGCATACTAATCAGTTGTCCGCTCACTCACTCGCTCGCTCTTGGTTGCTACCTCGCCTCTCTACGGTCGGTCTTCTCTCGCACTCGCTCTCATGAGGAATCGTCTCCACCCACACATTATTCATGTTGCTCGGCGGCGGCGGCGGCGGCCTCTGCCTGAACGGACTGCGGCATTGGGATGCTTCGCATCTCTCGCACGCGCTCTCTCTCTTCCGCGATGGATGTCCTCTGGTTGTGTGCTATTGATTGCGGTCGATGCCCTCAGAATAGACGGGCTTGCGCGGTTGTCGTCATATGAGCCTTGGGGCAGGCATTTCCCATTAATGCAAGCGGGCGCGCGCTCCCTCTCTCTTGTCTTCTCCCACCTTGCCCCCTTCCCATATTCGGTGTCCCGCCGAAATGGCATTGCTTCTCTCTCCCTCGCGCCCTCCGCGTCTGTGTCTGTCTCTCCTCCTCTCTCCGTGTGTCCGCTTCCTTCAGCCAATCGATATGCTGCTGCCACCGCTGCCTCGTCTGGCTTTCCAGCCCTGGCCCGCATCGTCGTCGTCGTCGTCGTCGTCAGGGTGCTGCTTCTGCTTCCACTGCGGCTGCTTCTGCCGCCGCCGCGGCACCAATAGACCATGCTCCTCTTCCCTCCCTCTCTCTCCCTCGCTCTCTGTCACTCTGGTTTGTCATTTCAACCGTGCCGTCCTCCGTTCAATTACATTTCTTCGTGCCTTCCTGAATGGAACGAGCGAGCGCGCGCGCGCGTGCGAGCCACGTCGATTTGCGGCCTCTCTCGCTTGCACGCCGCGCAGACTTGAAAGCGTGTCGGAGCAGGCAGGGGGAGGAGGAGGAGAGGAGGACATTCGATTTTTGCTGCCTCGCTTGCTCGCTTGCCTGCTCGCCCGCTCGCTCTCTTGCTCTCTTGCCGTCCACTTGCCTCGCTTTCCTCTCTCTCTATGCCCGAAAGTCGATTCGCTCGAGAAGGGTGGAGTGAAATATTGTATTTTCCAGGACGCTAGATGCGCTTGTTTTTCCGGCGCCGCGTCGTTCCTGCATCATGAGTGTGTGGCAGCCGAGTGAGCGACTTCCCCTTTCCCGCGAGGCAGAGTGAGAGGCAGCTATCAAAACAGAGACGCCCCCCAGATCTGCCCCCATTCCATATGCGCGCGTTTGTGTGTGTGTGGCGAATTCGATGGACGATATTGCTGATGGATCATCATCTTACACCATCTCGCTGCTGATTGTGTGATCTATGAACGTTGCTTGACCACGAAACGTGGGTCACAAACTTTTTGCACGCGTCTCGGGGGAAAACGAGCGCTCATTTTTGAACGTCACTTCTCTCGAAATGAGTGCCATTTCGGGCGCGCCGTCTTTATCTTTAGTCGGCGCGCTTGGCAGTGTCGGCCGACGTTACCCTTCTGGATGTGACGTGAGATTCCAGTCCCGGCACCCGAATCGATTCCGGCCACTCGCGAGAGAAGGATTGTCCGTTCTGCATCTAGCAAGTGTGCCCTTTTGGGGTCACGCAGGAATGCTGATTGCTTCCTGCGCCGCTCTCCAGAGGAAGAAGGGGGAGGGCACCCTTTCGTTTTCTTCGGCCGCCCCCCCCCTTCCCTGTCCCAGGAACAATGCCGACCAGCTAGCTCCTTCAGAGAGACGTCATTCATTCGGGTGCTCGTTCGATTGAGTGCCGCTGTGCTGCTCCTCGGCAAGAAGAGGGGGAGGGCGGACAGACGGACGGGACTAATTCCACCTCTCCTTCGTCTTCTTCCTTGCGCGTCTCTCTCGGAGTGGAGAAGAGCGAGCCTTCGTCTCTCTAGTTCCTCTCCACCATCCCCCTCGCGTTCGATCTCTTCTTTTTACACTCCACCCTCTCCGCGCTCTCCCCCTTCTCTCCTTCCGCCTCGCCGAGTCGCACCTCGCGCCCGTCTCCGTGTGCACGGACGCCAGAGAGGGAGCGACAAACTTGTCCCGCTCCTTCCAGACCACCGTATCGATTCTCTTGCAGCGGCTCTCCAGAACCAGACCAGGGAAGGAGGAGAAAAGGGACCAGAACTCGAAAAGCTCTCTTCTCTCTCTCGTCTCTCAAGATGGGCAAGGCCGCGCCGGGCCAAGCGGCCAACAACGACGATGTGCCCGAGTCGCTCAACGACATCAACCTCAAGATGAACGCCGTCACCGATGAGGTGTGTCTCCACTTCGTATAGCTATCGAGTCTTGCTAGAGGGGGCGGGGCAGGACAGGAAGAGAGTCTTAATGGCATTGTTACTTGCTGAAGTCGATCGGAGTAATAGGATCGAGCGACGCGTCGCTATAGTAGCAGAAATCTCTTTCACACAGTCTGTCGAGCAGCTGCGGAAACAACTCCCTCCCTTCTTTCTTTCTTTCTTTCTTTCTCTCCCCCTCGCCTTCGTCTGGGTGAAAGCCTCTGTGGAGGAGAGAATAGAGAGGGGGAAAGACAGAAGGCCTGGAAGGAGACGCGCTTCCATCGCGCCCCTCTCCTCTTTTCTCCACCAGTCGTCATAGCGATCTATGCTCGATCTCCCTGTCTCCCCGTCCACTTCCGTCTTGCCCTCCCTTTCTAGATCCGCCCATTTGCCCGCCAGCCAACAAGTCTGCCGCGCAACTAGTCGAGGAGGGCCCAAGTGGAAACGAGAAGTCTGCTGCCAATCTCATCCAATCAAGTAGTGTCTCTCTCTCTGGTCGAATGGAAACAAGAGGGATGGGAGAATCCCTTTCAGTTGTCGTCCTCCTCCTCCTCTTTTTCTTCTTCTTCATTGCGTTCTCTTTCCTGCCAGGCTCCCAGCGGAGCCATCTCTTCATTTTTTCCTCCCCGCCTCTCCCTGGCGGTCGCACTTTTTGCGGGGTCCTGGGAGAAATCCCCCCGCCGGCTTCTCCTCTTCGTCTCCGTCTCCGCCTCTCCTTCTTCGCTCCTCTTCTCTCTATCTCGTTGCGTGACTGGGCGCCACAACAAGAGGAGAGGAGGAGTGACAGCGGAAGAGGCTCCCCACCCCTCTCTCATCCTGCCTCTTGTCTCCTGCGCGCAAACGAGAGCTTCTCCTCGTCTCTTTCTTCTATATCCGCTCCTACATCGACCCATCTCCTTTCCTCCTCTTCTTCTTCTTTTTCCTTTAGCGGCATTGCTGTTACCGCCCAGTGCGCACAGTTATTTGCGGAGGATCCGTTCCGGAAGTGAAGAGACGCGCGTCCTCCCTTCTCCATCCCACTGGCGACGATAACGGAAGCGTGCTTCTTCTTCCTGCTTGCCCAGTCGCTTCTCTCACCGTTTCCACTCTAGCGCGTCTCCTTCCTCAAAATCCCATTCTTCCGCGCTCGCTCGCTTGTTGTGACGACGCGACGCGTGCCCATTTTCGCTGTCGTCTCTCTCTCTCTCGCGCTCCTTTTCCATCTCACTCCCGCCCTCTCGCCGCTGTCGGTCCGAGAGACAGGTCGTTACATCTTGCTTGCTAGAGAACTGCGCGGATCTCTCGCTTTCTCTCTCTCTCCCTCTTTCGCTCATCCGCTGTATTATTTGTCGTTGCCGTCGCCGTTATCCCGACGGCAGGCCGCTCTCACGCGCCGCTCTCACTGGCTTCTCCATGAATGAACCGGCCAGCTGTTGGGCTCGCCGTCGTCTTCCAGACGGAGAGAGAGAGAGGCCTCGCCAGGAGGGCAGATCGATTTTCCCCCTCCTCTCTTCCCCTCATTTTCGGGCGGGGTAGTGTGCCAGTTTCCCTGGAGACCTTATGAGTCCACGGCAGTGCTGTGCGGCCGACCTCTCTTCTCTTTCTATATGTATGATGATGACGTCGTGTGAGTGAGCACGCGTGTGTGTGTCCATTCTGATCTTGCTCTTTGTTTCTCTCGCCTTCAGCTGCTGCTTCGAGTAAGCCTGAGGTCTGCCCTCGTCCGCATCGTCCGTTGTTTCCATTCTCGATTACTCTTTCGACGAGTCTTACGTCTTCTCGTTCCCTCGTACCTCTCCTTCCCGCATCTGACGAGTTTTCCGTCGTCCCCTCCTTCACGCTTGATTCGGTTCCACTCATTCTAGTGTGCACTTTGAACGAAAGCCGGTCGTCTGCAAAGGAGAAGTGTTAGAGGAAGAGATCCTCGGAGAGTCTTTCTCCGTCTCGTCTCTCGTCTCACTTTGTCGGCAGAACAGAGGGTGATGCCGTGGCGGCAGCAGTACGGGAGGAGCGGCCGTCGAGTCCAAGTCTGAGACCAAGCGGAGGATGTCATCAAGCAACTGCAACGGCGCATCCGCGCCAGGCCGTCGCCCGCATCCGCTGGCGCGGGCCGACCAGTCGGTCGAGATCAATGGACTCGTCATGCCGGCCGACATGAGCGACGAACTCAAGAATCTCAATGTCAAGCTCGACGACTCCACTCAGCAGGCATCTTTCTATGTATCTTCTCTGTGGGGAAAGTGAGCTAGCGTCGCTAGGATTTGAGCTATACCGTGCGAATGCGCATGTAATTGCACTTGTTGCAGTCGCTCGAGTCGACGCGCCGAATGCTCGCCCTGTGCGAGGAGTCCAAGGAGGCCGGCATCAAGACGCTCGTCATGCTTGACGACCAGGGCGGTACGATCCACTTTGCCATAGGGCTCCATCGCTAGCAGCATCATCACGACCGATAAATTGCAGAGCAACTGGAGCGTGTCGAAGCGAACCTTGACACGATCAACGCCGACATGAAGGAGGCCGAGGAACATCTCAAGGGCATGGAGAAATGCTGCGGACTCTGCGTTCTGCCCTGGAAAAGGTAGCACCTTGCGCCTTTGCATGAATTCACTCCGATCGCCCATTAATCCCATCACTGATGCAGGGGTCAAAACTTCGAAGAAGGGTCGGCCTACGCAAAGACCTGGAAGAAGGACGACGACGGTGGCGTCATCTCGGATCAGGTCACCGCTCTGTGTGTGGAGTGGGGAGATTACAAGGACGACTTTAGCCGCGTATCACGGTCGGCGAGCAAGGAATGGGTCCACAGGGCGGCTATATCACGAAGATCACGAACGACGCGCGCGAGGAGGAGATGGACGAGAACGTGCAACAGGTTTCGTCCCCTTTCGTATCCGAGTTTCGACAAATCACAAGGTGTCAACGATGGTGGGCAATCTGCGCAATATGGCCATCGACATGTCGACCGAGGTGTCGAACCAAAACCGACAGCTGGACCGCATCCAAGAGAAGGTTCGTCCACTCAAACCTGCGATTACCGGTCGCTCGTTCAGGCACAATCGAACGAGACACGCGTGGACTCGGCGAACAAGCGAACCAACAAGTTGCTCACTAAGTGAGCGGTCGGCAGCTGAAGTCGCTCGCCCGCTCGCCCGCTCGCTCGCTCGCTAGTCGCCACCATCGAGACAACTGCCTGCCAATGTATTGTCCCAGCCTCGCGTGGCTTTTGACTTGTTCTCCCTCTTGCTCTCCTCCTTCTGACTGCATCGCTCGCTCGATTCTCTCTCCACCTCTCTCCGACCGCATTTTACACGAGCAGCCCGTCCAGACGACGACGACGAAGAAGAGGACGTTCCAGCCGCCGCCGCAGAAGCAGCACATTCCGGTGAACTCAGACACAGAGACCCAGTGCATTCCGCCCGCAGATCCGCCAATCACTAACCAGTTCCCTGATGATGACGACGATTGCGTGTGCCTGTTCTATCTCCTCTCCTCTAGTCTCGATTTCCAGCAATAATGACAACCATCAGAGCGGCGGCAACAGCAGACATGAAGAGTGACCGGCAGAAGGACGTATCGATTCATTTGGCGATGTGCAGTCGTTTTCCTCTTCCTCTCAGGGATGTTGTGTGCGCCGTGTGCATGTGCATGTATTTCCAGCAAATGCCTCGGCCCGCGCGGCTCTTTCTCCTGTCTAATCGGTGTGCACTAATCTTCTTGTTGTATGTGTGTGTGTTCGCCAGCAACTACTAAAGCGCGCGGAACCATGGGGTTTGGGTGGTGGTGTTGTTGTTGCTCGTCTTCTTGCAATGGTGGGTTGTTGTTGTTCGAGAAAGGGCTGTGTGTTGTGCATGTGTAAAACCAAGGGGAAGAGAGAGTAATCGCCGGGGCGTGCGCGTCGGCGACGTGTGTCGAGCCGACGCGCCGCCCCCTCACCGGGTTCCACATCTGCGAGCGTGCTGCTTCGGGGGGCGACTCCAATTCAAAACACAATGTCGAATCTGACTGCTGAAGGGTTGTTGTGTATGCAAGGTGTGTGTGCGTGTCATAACGAGAGCGAGTGATTGTCGGTTAGCTGCGCAGCACTGGGCGGATGGGAAAGGAAAGGGAAACACCGAGAAGAAGAAGAAGAAAAAGAAGTGGTAGAAACAACGTGACGCGTCTTCTAGCGATGCTCTATGCTCGTCGTATGTGCAACACACACGCATACACACCGGGGGGAAGAAGGGAGTCGACCTGGATGTCCTGTCTGTTTTCAGTGCAATAATCGGCTGTCCTGCTAGTACCTGCTTGTGCCGCACTGCTTGCGCTAGCGAAACGTGAACCGGAGTTGTCTCTCTCTCTCTTCTCTCTCTCTCGCGCGCGCGGGTGTGAGGTGTGTGTGTGTGTTGGGGACGTGCACTGTGCGCGGAAAATCGTCGACAATCAGTCAATCAATGTGCGATGGTTGAGTATTTGGGTGCTCGCGGGCGGTGGGGTTATGAATGACGTGGTATCTGTCTCTTCTGCTGGTTTTTCCTCTCTTACGCTCGGGTGGAAGTGTGTAGGACGGTGGAGAAAGAGCTTGCAAGGTGTCTTCTTCTTCTGTCTCTCTCCCTCTTCAGATGTGATGAGATAAATAGTGTGGTGGTTCTTGGTTCTGTCGTGCGAAGGAAGATTGGGGCGGGAGGCGAAAGCCGGACGGGTGTGTTTGTTGCAATGACGCGACGCAGCAGCCATGCAGAAGAAGGAGGAGAAGACGATGAAGAGACACTGCTTCGAGTGGTGGTGGTTGTTTGGTTGCAGCGGGCAATGTACAAATCCCAAATCAGACGACCATCGGCTCGACCGTCGTCGTCGAGTCGGTCGACGGCTGCAACTTTCTCGTAAGAAGGGACGCGCTCTGCTGCAGATCACCTCTGTTTTCACATTAGCCGCCTTGTTGTTGTCCGAGTTGCTGAGTTCGGCGGCTTCGCTCTCCATCAGCTCGTCTTCTACGTCCTCTTCCTCCTCTTCGTGCTGACAAATCACAACCCTTGTCAGCGCCCTCAACTCGTAATTCACCTCCTCGTCTTCTTCCTCGTCCTCCTCCTCATCCTCGTCGTCCTCATCGCCATCCTCCTTCTTTCCGCCCGTCTTTCCTGCGGCCGAGTCGCTGGAAGACGACCCCGTCGACGAGGAGACGTTCAGGGCCTTCATTCAGAATGGATTTAAATTCACACGGGGAAAGGGTGGGATCACCTGCAGCCAGTTGAGAACGATCTGGTTGCTCTGCGAGATGGGCGCCGCTGGCGGCGACGTGGTTGCAGCGGCGACGGCGGCGGCAGCAGCGGCAGCGGCGGCGACCGATCCGGATCCTGAAACGGCTTGCAGTTGCACCACATTTGTGGGGGCAATTTCAAAGTCACGATCACCGGCTGGCGTCTGCGGCGTGGGCACGGAATTCGAGAGCGCCAGAAGGGAGGTCGCCTCGGCCAACGTCGACGCCGATGGCGGGGGGCGAGCTACTGGATGAGGCATGTAAATGTGTGTATTGTGATGCAATGCCCTACATTCAATGTCCTCCTTCTTGCCGCCGTTCGCGACCACGCACTTGCGCATGTGCTTCTCGAGCGTCGAGTGCACCGTGAACGGCATGTGGCAGACGTAGCAGTGGAACGTCTCCTAAATGTGATTTTATTCGCAACGCATGCGAACGTGCGCCTACCTTTCCCAACTGTCCATGCGTCCGCATGTGTCTGGTCAGCTTGCTCGACTGCGCACAGGCGTACGGACACAGCTGACACTTGTACGGCTTCTCGCCTGAACACGAGCGCCGTCATTCATGTAAGTGTGCGCAAGAAGACGACTGCACCGGTATGGGAGCGCAGATGCACGATGAGATTGGACCGATTGGTGAAGACCTTCGAGCAGAACGAGCAGCGCTCCTTCTTCACGTTGGGCGGCAGTCGACGGGCGGCCGGCTCGGCCTGCACAAGTTCCGCCGTTACTATGCATACGGCGAAGTCGATCTCGTACCAGATCGTTGTCGTCGACGACGATGTACTCGCCCTCGTCTCGTCGCGGTCTCCGCGCCGGCGGCTGTTGTCCCGTCGTGCTGCCGTTCTGTCCGTTCGACGAGTCGGACGGCGACGTCCGTCTTCTCGTCGCAGTCGTCGGCGCCGTAGTGGTCGTCGTCGGCGTCGCGATCGAGTTCGCGGAGGCAGTTGTGGTTGCTGCCGCCGCGGCCACGACGGCGGCCGCCAGCAGTGAGGCCGCCGAGGACGGCGGCGACGTGCTCGTCTGTTCCTGATGCTGTTGCTGCTGTTGCTGTTGCTGAGCTGCCGCGACCGCCGCCAGCTGTGATAGGAGCGCCGCTCCGCTCGGAGTTGTCGGCGTCGCTGCGGGCGTCACTGGCGCGGCCGGGGCGACCGACGGAACTGGCGTCGGTTGCTGCAGCTGCTGCTGCGTCGACTGCTGGTGTTGCACGACCGCGGGCTGACTGGACGCCGACAGTCCCAGGAGCGCGGCCGCGGCAGTCGTCTGGTTCTGGAGCTGAAGCTGAAGCGCGTACTCCTGGACGGCGGACAGCAGTTGCGGCGAACTCCAGAGCGGCGTCTGCAAGCAGGTGTTCCTCTTATTGCACGAGTCCACACATACCGATCCCTGCGTCGCTCCCGCCGTGCTCGGCGCGGTGGGCGCGTTCGCGGCACTGGCTGCGGCTGCGGCGGCGGCAGCGGCGGCGGCGACCGCTGCGGCCATCGACCCAGTTGAGGGTCGAGGGGGCACCGAGAACGCCGAGTTTGCACGTTGCCCGAGCCTCGCGGCCATCGCGACCGGCGACGGGGCGGCCTCCTCGTCCGAGGGGTCGAGCGTCGCCCGTCTGAGCGGCTTCAGTCCGTCGGTCTTGATTCCGAACGCTGCGAGCATCTGCTTCGTCGCGTTGTTCTCGTCCTTCTCCTTGGGCAGTATCGTCGGCGTTGTGGCCTGCGGCGTCGAGGCTCCAGTGCTCGTCGGCACGCGCGCCTTCGGCGTTAGCGGTGCCGCGGCGGCGGTCGTCGGTTGCTGCTGCTGCTGCTGCTGCTGCTGACTGGGCTGCTTGCTGTGGGCCGGCGTCAGGAGACTGTCGTCCGTCAGCGGACTCGACGTGGTTGCCGTCGTCGGCGACGCCGGCTCGGTGGTCGAGCCGCCGACGCCGGCGCAGAGACTGGTCGAGTTGTGCCAGAGATCGACGACATCCTCCTGGCAGATGCGCAGTCCGTGCGCCAGGTAGACGTGCTTGAGCAACGTCCAGACGTCGCTGCAGTGCGCCGAGCAGGAGTGGCACGTCAAGCGTCGGATTCCCGGCGGCGCACCACCGGTTC
This sequence comes from Bunonema sp. RGD898, assembly GCA_014805405.1. Taxonomy (NCBI): domain Eukaryota; kingdom Metazoa; phylum Nematoda; class Chromadorea; order Rhabditida; family Bunonematidae; genus Bunonema; species Bunonema sp. RGD898. The sequence continues at coordinate 14,320 of JACMII010000184.1, read as the reverse complement.
CATTCTTACTGCTTCCGGTCTGATGCGAGTGCTGGTGGTGGAGATGGTGGTGGTGGTGGTGGTTGGACGAGCCTACAAACAGACTTCGCTTCTTGTTTTTCCCCGCTCGTCTTGCTCGCCAATAAAAACCGGTACAGGTTGCGTGTCTGTGCTCCGTTGTGCTGTGCAAATAAACAACACAACCCTCTCCCTCTCTCCCTTTCCATTTCTTCCCCTCTCCGGCAGCAAGTGCAAGTGGCAGAGGGAGAGGGGGAGAGACTGTCACATCTCTCTCTCTCTCCTGTGCCCGTGTAATTTGGCTTTCACCCTGCAGCAGTGCCACCACTTTCGCCACCGGCAGAAGAGAGCGAAATCGCATTTCCCCCTCGTCTGCCTTCCCTCTCTCCTACGTGAGGATGTACGAAACACTACTTGACCGGGGGGATGGAGTCAGAAGAGAGATACCGTAGCATTTCAAAGAGACGGATCGATTCGAAATAAGCAGAAAAGAAAGACGACGTACCACCGAGGTCGTGCGTGTCGGTCACCGCGTCGAAGTGGTGCGCCGAGACTGACCTGAAGACCGGGGGTTTCCAGTCTTTTTTAAAACGAGTGCACTACCTTGGACCGCGTCGTCCTAGTGCCACTCGTCGTCCGGCGGCAGTGGATGTGGACGGTTCGTCCTGGAGCAGGTCGTCCGACTCGTTGTTGTTGTTGTTGGCGGCGGAGGTCGCGGTGGTCTTGCCGTCCGAGCCTTTCTGGCCGCCAGTCGACTTCTGTCCGTGATGGACCTTGTGCTGGACGAAGGCGGCAAAGTGCGCGAGCGCGAATCGTCGCCCGCACTGGCCGCAGAGAAGGGCGTCCTCCGAGCTGGACGAGCTCGAGTCGGAGCGCATCGAGGCCGTGGACGAGGACGGGGGTTCTGCTCGTCCGACCTCTTGTCCAGACGGGCCGGCCTCCTCCTTCATGATGACCTCGTCGGGCTCGGCGGTCGACTCGACGCCCGAGTCGGAGGACGCGCACGCCATGTTGCTGTTGGTGCCTGTACGAAAGGGAAAGGTGGAGGATGCCAGGTGAAAGTAGGAGGGAGGGGGAGAGAGAGACGGGCGAAGAGAGGGCGACGGAGAAAGCCAGTGGCAGGAAGGTGAAAGCTGCCGTCGCTGTACAGTGCTGCTGCTGCTGCTGCTGCTTCCTGTGCGCTCCACTTTCGCGCGCGCGCACACACACGCTGCCATCGTTCTCTCCTCCGGTGGCAGCGAAAGCCGGCCTCTCTCCCCTCTCACCGGCCGTGGAGAGGTCGAGGAGGGGGGAAGCCACTTTGCCGCCGCCGTCACCACCTCCACCTCTTCTTCCTCCTCTCCTGGCCAACCAAATTATGGCCACTACCCCGGGGAGGAAGAGAGGAAGGCGGAGGCGGAGGCATGAGTATTGTGCGCACATGTCGCAACGACATCATCATCATCATCGTCGTCGTCGTCGTCGTCGTCGTCGCCGTCCTGTTGCCGTGCCACCGATCCCTACCCGTAGTGTGTCTGTTTAGCTCTCCCCTCTCTTTGCGGGGCATCAAAGATTGGTCGCCGATCATCATGATCAGTGACGGGGGAGGGGGCGGTCGGCGCGGGGAAAACGCTGATGCCCCAGGGAGAGGGGGGGGGATTATGACAAGTGACAAGTTGTTGCAAACCGGATCATCACAGCAACGACACAGTCCGGAGGGAGAGGGAGAAAGACGGTAAAGATGGATGCCTCACCTTTTGATGTGGACGGTGCCGCAGTAGTCGCAGCCGAAGCCACCGCTACGCCGCCGGTGGTGGCGACAGCCGAGGAAGAAGACTAGAAATTGTACAAATCCTTACACACATCACATCACTCTGTGTTTGTAAACCTGCTGCTGCGGCGGCGGCTGTTGCTGAAGTTGCTGCTGTTGAGGTTCGACCGGTGGTGCTGCTGCTGCGCTGCTGGCACTTGCGAGCAACGGCATTCAACGAAAAAGCGAGCGACGCAACGGTCTGTCAAGTCTCGAACGGGAAGTGTCGACGATTGTCCGTCGCTTCCGCGTTACTTCACCGGGTGAGACACTGGAGAGAGAGAGGGAGTTGCGTCGACTAAACACACATGATGCGATCGTGATGATCTGGAACGATAGTGCGCATACGTCGTCTATCGCATCGTGGTCCTTGCTTCCGTTTCCGAGTCTGCGCGTGGCGGCACGGTGCCGCTCTCGCCTGCTCGGTTGCGCGGCGGAGGAGAGGAGAGCCGAGCTCGCTGTCCTGTCGTCCTCGACTGCAATTTGCACACCCTCCTCTCATCTGGACACCATTTCTCCGGCGGGATATGGGCGCGGAACACATGCGCGCAGGGACGGGGGTAGATGGCGCGTGACTGTGCGGCGACGGTGGTGACGATGGCGGCGGCGATGGTTGTGTAACGGGGTAGGTAGGTAGGTGGGTGGATGGGGGGTGGGGGAGCAGCGACCTGCCTCTGCTGCCAGGGCAGGAGAAAAGGAGAACCGGCCCAGCCGCGACCGGGATTACCGCCCACCAGCCCGGCGCTCGCCCGCGGGAGGAAAACGCCAAAGAGCGCCGGCAAACTCTCCCCCTGCTGCTGCCGCCCCAGGTCAGTCAACACGGAGAGAGAGAGAGGGAGAGGGAGAGGGAGACTGCTGCCGCCGCCGCTGCTGCTGCTGCTCGACAACAAGAGAAGGGACGCCAAAAAAGCGAGCCCTCGGCGCTCCCTCCCCCACAGGCGGCAGGCACAGCTGCTGATAGGGAGCAGCATCAGCGGGCCGGCTCTGTGATTTTTGAGGCACTGCCCGCGGGCTGCTGCCGCCGCTGCTGGCTGGGCAGCAGCGAATACGACGGAGAAACGAGGCGGCGAGAGAGAGAGAGGGAAGCGAGAGCGGCTGCTGCCGACTCGCATGCATATAGGGCGCCCCTTCTCGCCTCGCGGCCGGGCATCAAACATCGCCTGCGGGTGCCGCGGCGGCCAGTCTTTCTGTCTCTTGCACAGGGGGAGAGAGCCCTTCACAGAGACACAAACATGCCCGAGCTGATAGACGGAAAGGGAGGGGGGATCGTCGGTCCCTTGAATGGCTGCCATCATGCGAGCGTGCCGAAAGGAAACGGGAACAAGACGCAGAGCAGGACTTCTTGGGAGGAGGCAGATAAGGGGGAATTCGGCCCGGGGCGCCGTGATCAGTGAGCGCGCGCGCGCGAGTCAGGACAGTCATCGCCACAATAATAACAGCGGCAGGACAAGTTGGACAGGGAGAGAGAGAGAGGGCGGGGGGAAAGAGAAAGAAGTGGAGTAGTAGTGGAGGGTGATGTTGTTGCGCTGTCGCGCCCTCCCTCGGGCGGGTTGCTGTGGGGCGTGAGAGCCGGTCTGCTGCCGCTCGGCATCTGACCAAAAATCTCCCCTCCCCCCAGTCTGTGTGTGCACATCCGGCCGAGGGGCAGCAGCTGCAGGGGGGGGGCGGCGACGACGACGGCGGCAGAGAGGAGAAGAGCACCCTCACCACTGATCGAACATTAAGCCGCCCACGGAAGGTGACTCGCTCCCCCCCCCCCTCTCAACAATGTGCCGGGCTCCGGCTGTGTTGACAACAGCGCTGCGCGTGCTGTTTATTTGCATTGACACCACTTCTTCCGAACCGCGGTGGATGTGCTGTTTTTATTACTCCCTCCCCCTCCCACGTTCGCATTCCTGTTGTTCCGTGCTGACTGCGCGTCGAAGGCTAACACCGGAAATTGGAGAGGTCGCTTCCAGCAGCAGCAGCTCATCTGGAACCAGCACGACGGGGAGGGGGTCTACATTTACATCACAACAACAAGAATCCCCCACCCCCAGTCCGTTTGAGCGCGAGTGGGGGAAGGAGAGAGAGGAGATTGTTCCGGGCGGTGAGGGTGGTGGCGATGCACGTCAACAACTGCTGCATCTGGCTTTCCTCGGTCGGTCGGTCGGTCGGTCTGTCTGTCTGTGTTTGTCCGGGGGCCAGATGGCTTTCGGCTTGGGCCCAGTAAATCTGCGACTGGCGCCAGTCCTCGCAACTAGTCGCTTCCGAGCGCAGGCTTTGCAAGATCACTCGCTCTCTTTCTAGCTCACATCGATCGCAGTTCAAGTGGCCAATTGGGCCTCTGATGGCGACGATACATCGGGCAGCAAAATACTTGCAATGAGGGAGACATCTCGATCAGTCAGTTCGACGACGAGATTCAGCAGATCCGAATGCGCGCGTAGCACAGGTGCGAATGGGCGGCATTGTTGGCAGCGTGTCCTGTGAATTGAATGCTGAGCGCGCGATCGCCAATCGCAACTATCCGCATCCCGGTTCTTACATGCGCGCGTACGCGCGCGAAATGAGTGAAGAGGGAATGCAGCTGCACTGCACAACACGTGCGGACGGTCGTAACACAGCCGAGCGCACAACCATCATCCCCCCCCTCTCTACCGTTCTTGCCCCACCCCCGTCTTATCATCATCCTCCTCCCCCTCCTCCGTTCGTCCAAACTTGTGTTCGAGACGACGCGCCATTCCCACCACCACCACCACCACCGTCGACGACGACACCACTCATCGTGCTCATCGTTCGCGACGACCGTGCACGACAGCCATTGTTGCAAATTCTCCCACCTCCCACCCTCCGCCCAGAATGGCTTCCGGTGTCGCGCGATGCATGTGTGTCACATTGGTGGGTGTGTCATCAGCCCCTTATTCTTCCCCCTCCTCCTCCTCCTGCTTCTCGTATTCGGGCCACCCTTCTCTGTACGGTAGTGTTCGCAGCAGCTCCACTATTCGTCGTTGTGCTGCATTGTGCCGCGTGAATGTTAGGCGGCGCGCAGCCTGAAGCAGTGGACCACTCAACAAATGCGTGCTGCGAACGCCAGTGACGGTAATAGATTTCCAAGGAGAAGGGAGGGGGAGAACCACTCGCGTCGAGTAGACGAGCCAACGCACTGGTGCCTGCGTTTGCGTGTTTGATAGTGGAAACTTACCCAGACAGTGCGTCACCGTTCGATCATCATCATCATCATCATCGTCGTCACCACCACTCAACTCTAGCTGTTTCCCCACCCTCCGCGTCACTTGAGATGGAATGCCATGAGACGCATGTCCGTTTTCAGCTGTCAGTTCCGCTCTGTTTTTCGACGCGACACACGTCGTCGTCGTCGCGATGATGCCACCGTCACTAAGGCGTGCGCGCGCACTGTTTTCCGCACTTGCCCCCAACTCCTCTTCATTCGATGTGTGTCCTTATCAAGCGCGCGCGTCCCACAGCCTTCTCAAGCCAACGACGCGCGCGCGCGCGACGAAAGACGATCATTCACGGTTGGCGCTCGACTTTGCATTCGCCCCCCCTCCACCACCCCCGCCCCCCACTCCCATTACCCGACCTACCTTGCGAGTCATGCTGTTTTCGGTCCCCCCCCCTCCTCCTTCCCGAACCCTGTCACCCCTTCAGAGAGTCCCCGCCCGCGCTGTTTATTTGCATTACCGCCGCGCGCCGATTGTTGTTGTTTTGGGCACAGACACAGCCCGCATCCAGACTCGTACAGACAGGCAGACACAGAGAGATCGCGACCCGCTAGATGTTCTGGTTCACATTTCCCCCGAGCCGCGGACACAACACAGCGCTGGAGACTCTTTTGCAGCTAAGAGAGGGGGGGGGGAGAGGGATGCCCCCGCCCCTCCTCCACAACCGCCGCTGCGATGGCGCCATCTTTTGACAACCCCTCTTCTTGTGTGCGCATAGCTGCGTCCAGTCTCGCGCGCGATTCCGTGTTCCAGACACGGCGAGCATCGTCGGTGCAATCTTCCCGCTAGACTGCACCGTATCGGCCAATGACCCCATCGAACGCAAGTCATCTCTCCACGTCACTATCACTTGTCGTGCCTTCCGTGCGCACGTACGCTACCGTGACATTTGATGTCGCATTTTCATCGAGCGAACCACTATGACGTCTACTCGAGCCGCACGACCGGGTGTGATGATGCTGGAGAGACGGTAGTGATTTGTTGCAAACTAACGACCTCGGCCTCATTTTGGCCGCGGTCCTATTCCGCCCCTATCTCTTTGCGCGGAGTTGATCTTTGTCTTTTGTCCCGTCGTCCCCTTTGCGAGAGCCGCAACACGCAGAGTTCTTCCCCTTCATCCCTGAATGAGATCTCCCCCTCTGCCAAAGAATCAGTTCCTTCCCCTTGATCGATTTGCCAGTCGCTCTCCGTCTGTCGACATCCTTCCGTCCGCACCTGCGCCCCATCGTCTATTGACATGTCCTCTTGTGGGAAGAAGGCGCGGCAGCGCGTGCGCGGAACCGACCAGAGCGGGGGGCGAAAACAACGTTTATCAGACAGAGTCGACCCCAAGCAGACTATCGGCGGCGGCAGCGGCAGCACGCGATGCCATGGCACATCAGCATCACAACCTCCTCAAACTGATGCCATGGTGCGCTCGCGCGGGACTTTTGTTGACCGGACGGGCTGTTTTCGAGACGGTGTCCGCGTCGTGGTGATGATCGTCGTTTCCGAGTGCTTTCCTCCATGAGATGGCCGATCGGCAACGCAGTTACTATGCGGACGGATGGGGTGAACCGGGTCGGTCCGAGTTACCGCCGCCGTCGTCGTCGCGTCACACGCACCGTGTGCATGATGGCAGACCGATTTCGTCACCGTAGCTAGTGGTGCGTTTGTCAGCGCGACTCCTTGTTTCCTAGAAGCGCAGCACACGCACTGCTATCATCACCGGTTCCTTTCCAATTCCCGTCTCTGCTGATCGTAGTCATTACGATCTGGCGGCGGTTCGTGCTCTCGCCGTGACCCAGTTGTACTCTTCTCCTTCTCATGGTCGCGTTTCCTCCCCCTTTCTCGCTGGCTGGAAACTGGGAAGTAGTAGCACATGCTCGTGTCTTTCCTCCAGACGCCTTGTTTGGGGCCTGGCCCTTGCCGGGGGGCCAATCCACGCGTGCGCGCGCGAAAGGCTTAGTAGGCCCCACGTCGGCTTAGCAAGCTTACCAACTAAGCCAGGTTCCCACCAGCACCCTCCAGAGAAGGGAGAGGAGCGTGTTGTGTCGGGCTGTGTTGGCTTAGGCCCTGGACACGGGCCCATTCCCTCAGAAAAGAGGAGGCAGAGCATGACTGTCAGCGTTAGTTGTCGGCTCCGGCCACCGCTCCCGCCGCTGCAGCCGCGAGGGGTGTGAGAGAAAAGGGAGAAAACTACCGTAACCCCGGACGGGGCCTGGCTTGGGCAAGACGGAAGTAGGTCGAGGGGAACGCCGCGACGACAATCATTTGCCAGCCGAGCTCTGCTTGTGTATGCAAGAGGAATGGCACAAAGCGAGTGAATCGAGTGCCCGCAGCTCGAGAAGAGCGATTCGCGTCCCCCGACGATCCCAGTCATGTTGTTGTGTGATGATCGAAAGGTCGTCAGAAGGGAACGGTGCAAGTTTTGCAGACCATCATCACATAAGATGTTCCTCGCATCAAAATCCTCATCATCCTCGTCGTCTGACCGAAAGGATGGCGCATCTTCTGACGACTCTACAGCGGCAGCAGCAGCCGCCGCGGCCGCCGCAGCTCAGCAGCAACTTGCGGCCATTCTCTTCCGACAGGTGAGAGGAGAAGGAGGACGTCCTCACATTTCCGACGCCGTGCCATTTGCAGACCGCCATCGCAGAATCTGCAGTCCCGCCACCGTCAATTCCGGGGCCCAATTCTGCCGAGCTGACTTTGCTGCAATTGACGCAACTTCTCACAGCTGCTGCGCAGCAGCAAAACCAGCAGCAGCAGCATCATCAGACGACTCACCAGAATTCACTCTTCCCCTCCGCAGCCATTGTGCCGTCCCAACTACAACAGCCTACGACCGCTGCGCAGAACTTAGCCGCAAAACATGTGACAGCTCCCGCGGCAGCATCTACGTCATCGACAGCCCCGGAGAAGGACCGCAAAAGGTCGTACCCGTGCACATTCCAGTGGTGCGTCCTGTGCCAGAAGGACGTGCACTCCTCCAAGTTGCCCTGTCACATTAGGCAGTGCCACGTGGCCAAGCCAATGTTCCAGGTGAAATCATCTAACTAGTAGTAGTTGTAAATGGCAATGCAAGTTAAGTGCCCGGCCTGCGACTTTACGTCGACCTACTCGAAGAACAATGTCAAGTCGCACATGGTGTCGCTGCACGGACTGGCCGTAAGCGATTTTGCGTTTCGTTCTTCTCTTCCTGCTAATGATGACGACGATGATTCACGACCGAAAACCATCCGTTTCCAGGGGGACCCGATCTCGTACATGGACAAGTACGCGGTTCAGGTGGAGGAATTCATGAAGCTGTGCTTTCCGAACGGTACTCCCCTTTGCCCGTAGTGACGATCATCATTAAAATTTGTAGTCCGCGGTCGGGGCCGACCGCTGCAACAGCAATCGTCGCCGCCGAAAAATAATGATTCGCCTCAGCAGCAGCGTAGAGGCGCGCACAAGAAGCAGGTAATTCATCACACTGAGAAGGGTTTTTCTTCGGAGAATAATGAGAAAATTTCCGTGCAATGAGATCAAGAGGCTGCTAGAATGCCAAAAAGTCATCGTGGCAAATGAGGATAATGAGATGCCGACGAATCGTAAACTACCAAAGATCATTCCTACCACGCCGCATGGTTCGTAGTGTTTGCTTGTTTTGGTCCACAAGATCCCCCCCCCTCCCCTTCGCACAGTCAACGGACGATCTGAACTCGACTCACGGGTCAGTGAGCAAGACTCCGTTAGGGTTTCGAAATAGCATGCTATCGGTAATGGCGAAGTCAAGTGATATGCGCATGCATTGATGAAAAATTGCAGCCTGCCTCCAACACGACCGCCAACTGCACCGCCGTCGCACCATCGATGTCGCATCTCCTCGCCTCGGCAGGCTCCAATTCCAAGGCGCTCTGTCTGCCGGGCGGACTGTCTCTACCTCCGCTGCCGTCCTCGGGCGCCGGACAAGCCAACGGACTCGCGGCAGCCATGGCGGCCGCAGCGGCAGCGGCAGCAGTCGCGGCACGCCATCGTCAGGCTCAGATCCATGCCCTAAACAGCGTCCTGGCGCTGGGGCAAGGAGGTGCCGGACCCTTCGGGAGCATGGCATCCGTGGCGGCCGCAGCGGCCGCAGCAGCTGCAGCGGCGGCGGCCAACGGAAATCCAGCCAAGGTGAACAATGCTCTTGAACTCATAGCTCTGACAACGCCAGCAGGATCGGTAGCATAATTTGTGTCTGACTGTCGGCGTCTCTTCATTTGACACGGTCTTTCGCGCGGCGAAATAGCGTGCGGGTGTGAGAGACGCGAGACGATCAGACACAAATAATGCTACCGATCCTGCTGGCGTTATCAGAGTAAGACAGACAGACTGTCGGCGCATGCACATGACATACATAGGCGCGCGCGCGGTTTAGCGAGCCTTGCGACGAAGCACGCTCACTGTCGAAATCAACCACTGCATCGCATTACAAATCAGATTGAGGTGACCTCGCCGTCCATCGAGCCCGTCGACATGTCCTCGCCTCCGCCACTCCAGTCATCTTCGTCCCGAGGCGTCGAGAAGACAGACGATTCGAATGTTGCGGCGGCGGTGGCGGCGGCTGCTGCTGCTGCATCGTCACAAGTTGGTGCTGCGTCCGTCGCAAAGGTCCAAACGTCCGGCGGCGGCGGAGATGACACAAGCACGGCAGCCGTCTCATCTTCGTCCATCTCGTCGGTGGAGCAGCACAACGGTTGGTACGCTTGATTGTTACACCCCAAGCAGCGACTACACTTGCCGCCTGGCAATGCACGCTGCATTAGGTTCACACCGCAATAGAGACTGCTCGTTTTGGGGCAGAAGACCGAACGCGTTCGATCACACAAGATGCGATGCGTCATGTGAAACGTTCAGGATCATCGGGTCGCAGCGGCTCAGTGACCTCGTCAACGGGAGTGCCGACGGCTCCGCGACCGGGCGACAATCTCCAGCCTCGGTATTTCGGCTTTTAGTGGAAATAAATTCGAGGAAATCCCTCCCCTCTCAGCTACGTTCCCACGGCACCGCTCGCCTTCTCCGTCCTCTCGAGCGACCAGATCACGGGCACCATTTTCGAGAAGCCGGCCGACAGCGATTGGCTGGCGGTATTTCGTCGTTAGTGTTTTTCCAAAATGCCATAAATTAGGGTCTATTCCGGCCGAAAAAGACCGCCACATCTCAAGTTTTCCTGTCGAACGAACAGCGGGCGGAAATCCGGGCGGCTCGCGAGGAAATCCAGCTTCCCATTGACGAGATCATGGACGCCATTCAAACGTATTGGAGTCAATTTACTTATCGAATGCACACAGCTCGTTTGTAGTCTCGATTCTCAAAAACTCTCGGGTGATCGTTTGTCGGCGCTGCGTCGCGTCGCTCCATCTGCTGCGGATGCGGCGGGATTTTTGGCCAATTATGACGCCGACGGGATTGACGACCATGACGACGACGACAATGACGAAGAAATGCAGTTCTTGCGTGACTTGTCTCGAATCGACCGACTGGAGGAACGACTTTTTGCGCTCCACTTCGTCGACACCTTTGATTCTGCCGTTCAGGATCTGCAAAAGGTTTTTGGCTTTCATCAACACCGACCGCACAATAATAACAATTCCAGCGCGTTGAGACGGTCGCCGACGCTGCTCGCCGACTATGCTCGTCCGCTGAACTGGGAACGCTGACTCGAATCCTGCTGGCGATTGCAAACTCCGCAACTGCGGGTGGCGGCGGCGGAAATTCGGTGGGAGACGAAGAAGAGGAGGACGACGACGACAACGACGATGACGACGACGATGATGATGAGGGGCCAGCGTCGAAGATTCGCAAGACTTCCAGCCAGCATCATCATCTGCCTGGCTTCCGCGGCTCGCACATCCTGCAGGTCGCCGAGATGGGGACAAATAACCCTGGAAAGCAATCCGCCATAAATCTTCTGGCCAACGTCGTTGCGCAACGGGCGCCGGAGCTGGGAAAGGCCTGTCAGCTGGAAGAGGTCTTCCAGAAGGCTGCCAAAGGTATTGCATTCTGATCAATCACCAATAATAGCCAGTAGACGCATAATGAGAGCAGCCGAGCGATGCATTTCGAACGTGCTGAGCACATTTGTGCAGGGAACACAATGCGCATTGAGAGCGAATGAGAAGAGCAGCACGAAGAGGAGATTTCAGTTTGCTCGCCGAGCCTGTGGAGCGAGTTGGCCAAGCTGGAGGAGGGTGAGCAGCGCGTCGAGCGCGAATTTGAACGCTGCGCCGGGAAGGTGGCCGACGACGGGCGACAACACGCAGCGGGCGCCGCTCTGGCGCAGCTTCACGACGCGCTCGCTTCGTTGAAGGTAGGAGTTCCACCTCTTCCTTCTTTTCGGGCATATTCCGTTCGGCGATTCCCTGGATCCAAGAGTCGCTTCGACTGAGCTCATTTTTATCTCGCCAATCCACTGATCCTCATTCCATATTGCATCGCGCCTGTTGGACCTTCGTCGCCGCATAACCATCAACATTCCAGGATGAGCTCGTTGCGTCGCTTTCCTGGTGGGCCGAGCCGCTTCCCTGGACCGCAGACGAGTCGCCAGCGGTTTCTGCCGGAGTTCTCCTTCAGCGCGTCGCCGGCTTCCTCGCGCGACTCAGCGGCGAGCTCCAGGGCTAATCCTCACCACTCATGTTTATCCTTCTTTTCCTCCGATTTCTAATCATCAGCAAGAAGACGAATACCTTTCGCACAACCGCCTTTCCAACAATCGACCGTACGCAGCCACTTGAGGATGACAGAAGCACGACAATATTATTTCCCGCCCAACTACCTGGAAAGTGACGAGCGCAAACAACTTGGAAATTCGTGGATCGCACGCATCGTACCACTAGTTCAGTCTTCGAATTCTTTTGCACATACATTGCAAGACAGAATAGCGGCAGAATTGTCCGGTTTTCTTCATCTCGCACACACACACACAATTGATCACTTTTCTCGTCATCGAGTAAAGACACGCCGTCGGCCCTTTTCTCCTGCGTATTCAGCATCTCTCAAAGTGCTGATAGATGCGCTTCAGATCCGTCAACTGCTGAAGAGCCGATCGCAGGGATTTTGGCGGCAGGAAGTTGCGTTTCGCCAGCGTCAGAATTCGATCAACGTGCGCATGATTTGTGAATGACTTCTCCCCGGACGCGCGCGAGAACCAGCGAGCCAGCGCGCCGACGACCGAGTGGAGGCGGTCGACCAGCTGAAATATGATGACAAAGCATGCAAAGAAATCCCTAAATTACTACCTCAACTCGATCGAGCGCCAAGCACAGATCTCTCACGAAGTCCGGTAGAAATTCAAGTGACGGCACGTGAGCATGCAGAACGCTGGGAATCGTGCACAGGTGAAGACGTCCCGCGTTATTTGCAGAAAATTCTGGAAAATATCGGCGAAAACTGCAGTTCGATTCGTCAAAATTCTTACTGAGCGCGAAGATCGAGTCCAGAATGGAAGAGTTTTGCGTAATCTTCTCGATGCAACTCGCTGGAGATACGGCCAGTTCACCCTGAGGCATTCCGTCGCAATTTCTCAAACCACTGTGTACTCGACTCTCGGCGTCCTCGTTAGCCATTTCCAGCAGCTCGTCCACGTAAAATCGGTTCTGGCTGTTGTCGTCGATGTCGGTGTCCTCGACGTTTTTCGAGAAAACGAAGGCGCCCATCTTGCCGAGCGACATGAGGAATTGCTGAACGTCAGAGTTTGCAACTAAAAACCACTCTATACTACCTGTTTAAAGATGGCCTCCATCAGGGGATCATGCTCCAATCGCCACAAATGTCTTTCGTGCTGAAGGAGAACGAAGAGTGGGCCGCTAAATGTGAAGCTATTGCCTTGTTTACACACATACTTACATATAGAGAGAATAAACTCACCTCTTGTGTCTCACAGCAGCGACAAAGCAATGCCTTTGTATCAATTCGAGTAGATCCTCGTCCGTTTCACCGAAAATCCGGTCACGCAGCTCAGTGGCTGCGCGTTCCCACGGCTCCACCTAGAAGTACGCATCAATCGAGAGTCACTGATTTTCTACATTACATTCTCAGACGGCAATGTCCTCGGCACACGTCGTAGACTCGTGTTGCTTCCAGGTCCAATGACTGGAATTTCATCGAACGAATCGTATTCCGAGCCGTCGGTCGTCGTTCGACGGTTTCCAGTCTTTTCAACGATCTCGACAAATGAGTCGAGCGTCTGGCTGCGAGCGTCGGTTCGGATTTGCTAGAATGCATTCACTTTCAGGAAAACAATAAATTTCCACCTCGTGTGCGACACGTTGTTGCGACGAAACCGGCGACTGTGAGTTCGTTGTTTTGGTGGATTTCGACACCAGCTGGCGTGGCTTCGACTGAATTTGAAGGCTTTCGGCGGGGAGTTTGGTTGATGTCGACGGTTGCGAATAGGACAATTGCGTCGACTCGGTGGCTCTGGATCGGAGCAGTTTGTCGATGTACTAAATTCGTTGTCTTTAGTTAAATCATCATCCGAAATACTTGAGAGATGGAGGCGCAGCATTCGCGTTGTTCCAGAAATTGCACGTCCTTTTTGGACGAATGCACGTTCACATCCACTCGCGATGGGTTGACCTTACATCAAAGTAGAAAAACTAGACTCCTAGTAACCACCTCGATATTGATCATGAGAAGCGAAGTCGTCAGCGCCGTTCCATCAAACACGGATTTGACCATTTTCCGGAGCACCGAGAATTCCACCGGGCGACCGTTGACGAAGATCAACAGTAGGAAGGAGCGGCGTGTGTTTGCAAGCGACTAGAGCGCTTATTGCTCGAGATCGGTCGTCTCGGCTACCTTGGTGGAAGTCAGAGCACTGGCGACGCTCGTCGGCGGCGAAATGCATCCAGTAAGATGGATTTTCAGTCGATCGTCGACGTGCTCGAACTCGATGAGGTCCTGGGAAAAAGAACGTCCATTTTGTGATAAAAATGGACACCTTTCCGCACTGTTCTCCTAGAAGTTCTGACGCGATCTTCGCACGCGAAGATCCCTCGCCTCCCACTCGCCAGGCACGACCCGATCGCGAGAAGGCAAACGTGATTTCGCTGAGATCATGCATATTCCTCTAAAATATCCTCACGACGGAAAATCTCACGGATGAAGAAGTGCGTATTGTGCCAGTAGTTGATCCACCCTCTGAGCTTCCTCGTTTTTCGTCGCCATTAGAGCTGTCTTTCGCGCAGGAGTCGCTTCGAAGAGTCGTTCCGCCACAATTTGGGTGCCCAGTTCGCCCGCGGAGGTTGTCGGCTCGGCGGAGAGCATTTTTCCGTCGAAAAGAAATCCGAACGCTATTACATCG
>JACMII010000183.1:0-32879 GCA_014805405.1 Bunonema sp. RGD898 | reverse complement strand
TACCGTTCTCGTCGACGTGCTGCTCAGGATCCGTACGCTCTGCGACGTCGATTTTTCGGCGACCTCTTCGGACCTCTCCCCTCTCGTAGGTTTCTCGCTCTCCTTTCTCTCGTCGCTCTGTTGGATGGATCGCTTTGCTTCACCAACGGTTCCACACCTTTTCCCGGGCCTTTTCCTTCTGCTGCTCCACTACCGCCCTTTCGACGGCCTGATCCACTGCGGCGTCGACCATCTCCGCGACGGCTTCAACCAGCGAAGCGGCGGCTGCTGCGGCTGCATCGGACGACTGCTGCTGCTGCTGCTGTGTCAACTCTTTTGTCTCCTTGTTGTCGTCGACGTTCTTCTTGTCGCTTTCCAGCAGTTCCTTTCTCTCCTCCTGGATCTCCTTTTCGCGCAGTTGCTTTGGCACCGCGTCCACGGGAATCTCGACTAGCAGCACTTCAGGTGAGGCGGCGTTTGTGGTCGACGGTTGATAGGTTGTCCTGAGAGCGAAAGATGCGATCGTGCCATTGCGGCTCTAGTTGGATGCTTCTTCGATACGTACGAGACAATGTCGTTATTCGCGGTAGACGGAAGTGTTGTCTGCGTGGTTTGCTCAGCGATCGGTTGTTGCACGACGGGCTGTTGAACGGCGATGACTTCCACGACGACCTGAACATTGCCGCAATACCGGAATTGACGATGATGATGAAAATGAAAGAAGAGACTCTAGTCGGCGGTGGCTCCTTCTCGTGCTCGTCTTCGTCCTCTGCGCTCTTGCGCTTCTTCTCCTCGTCAACGACAGCGACTCGTCTCTGTGCTGATGACGAAGATGACGAGGTCGAGTGCTGTGAAGATCTGGACGCCGAGTGACGTTCGAACGATCGTTCGCGATCATCCTCATCATCGTCGTCCTCCTCCTCCTGTAGAATCAATGTTGAGGGAAATGCATGTAGACACAACAACACAAGATCTATTGTCGACCGTGTGGAGTATCGCCGACATATGGCGTGAACTGTAACCTATCGACGGCCGCAATTCTCCAAACTGAAGATGTAATTCAAGCGATATTGTGAGAAAAGCGACGAACGAATCGGGAAGTAGGTCGGCAAACTGAAAGCGCCGAATTTCAACGCTCGAACGCGACCTTATCCCGTCGGTGATGATGGCGTCCGTGTCTCGTCGACGTGGCTCCCTCGTCCTTCTTCTCGCCGCCACCGCCTTGTTCGTCCTCCTCGGAGTGCGATCGTGACCGGTCTTTTGCAGCGACGGTGGCAACTTCGCCAGAATGTCGATCTCCGTCGTGCTTCCTTCTACCGCCTCCGCGATGATGGCGTCGCGTAGGTTTCTTGTCGCCGTCGCCGTCGCCCTCTGCATAGACTTGTAGTAACGCTATGCTTCTAATCGTTGTGGGTCTGCTGCGATCGCCACCTCTTTTTGGGGGTGATTCCGTGGGCCCCGTCACTGCGCCACCATCCACAGCCTTCTCGGTCGAGGTCGACGATGACGAGTCGCTGCTGCTGCTGCTGTCGGACGAATCGTCCTCGTTCTCTTGATTCGACGATCGCTTCGGTTCGTGGTGCGTCGTGTGTCGGTGGCGGTGCTGCAACAGGGAATCATGCGTCAACTGCAAGGGCGAAATACGACTCGACGATACCAGACACCTTTGTGCGAAAATCGACGAAACACTGCACACCACCATGAATCTGGGGGAAAATTTGTTGACCCACCTCGCCCGATCGGTTTTCCCCCTCGTCATCCTTCTTTCTGTCGTCCTTCTCCTCTTTGCTGGCGGCCTCCTTCGAGCCGGCCCTCCGTTTCGTCGAGTTCTTGTGGTGATGTCGATGATGGTGATGTCTGTGCGGTCTGTGCCTTCGGTGGTGCTCGCTTTTCGTCGAATCTATCAGTGCTCTCTCATTCGTAATGCTGCAAGCACTTACGCACTCCATCTGGCTGCGTCTCGATGGCTCTGTTCTCCTCCGCTACCTTCTCCGCGTTTTTCGACGCATTCTCCCCTTCGGTTGGCGTCGGATTTTCATGCTGTGCATCGGCGTGCCGCTTCTTTGGCGTCTGCGGGATTCACGATGCTATCAAACGTGCAAAGCGAACCTGATACTTGGTGACAAGCAACTCCACGGGTCCCCCGCCAGGGGATTCGGATTCAGCTCTGCGTTTGGCCACAGCGTCGGCCACAAGTTCGCCTACGATTCGGCCGACGTCCTGTCGGTGATCAGTGGATTTGTTCTGTTTGGGAGACAGAAGATGTCGGATCACCTCGGCAGCTCTTCTCTGCGCCGCGCGCGACAAAACCACAGCGACCGGAGTCGGTCGAGAGATTGAATGCCGAGGAAGCGTCGCGGACCCGACCAAGTGGTGTCGGTCTGAATTTCCCAGGAATCGAGGTCGTCTTTTGACATTGAGACAGTTCGTTCTAGGCTATGATGGATGGCCAATACCGACTTTTATTCGGTGACTCATTGCGAAAGTTTCAGCCGAAACGGGCCACTGAATACCACAGACTAGAAGGATGCGCATGAGTGCGCGACGTGGATATCTGATAGCGTTCGTATCGGGGAAGCAATCGCCGGTGAGAGGCAAATACGCAACACTAGTGTAGTAACGTTGCAAAGGGAACAAAACCGCTAAAACCTACGTTTCTCCTCGTGCCTTCGCTCCATCGTCGCCACTGCATCTGCGGTTTCGCGTAGTTCCGGCGTTGGTGGTGCCGGTGCTAATAGATGTTTTTCATTAAGACTGTCACTTTACAAAAGGAAGAATTACGCGAAGCCCTGGTGCCGTGCACACCGAGTAGCAGTAGCACCACCGAAACGTGTAAAAGCCCAGCGGCCAGCGCGGGCATTTTGCCTCTGAAACGGCAACAATACCGCTCGGGGTTCGCAGATAGTTTTGCGCCGCGCGGACTGAAGACGACAGACTGCGAGCGGCGGCGGCGGCGGCGGTGGCGCGCGCGCACACACGATTCAATCCATTTTGCAAACAGACTGACAAGATGGCGAAGACGATGGTGATCATCATCATATGCAGCAGCTGCAGCAGCCGCAGGGCCGGTCATCTTCGTCATCATCATCTCCTTCAGAGAGCATAGACGAACCGTAAACATTGCTTCGACAAAGTGGAAGGAGACGGAGACGAACAAGCAGAGAATTATGTACGTGCCCCATGGTGAGGAACGAGTTTACAGTCTGCGCGCCGCCGTCTGTGCCTTACACCGCCGGTCGTGGCGAAATCTGCAGACCGCACGCTCTTGGGTGCACAAATGTGTCGCGGCTGCTTCGGAGCGATGAGAGCGAGAGGGAGAGAGAGAAGCGCAGAAATGTTGGCACTTGTCGCTCGCTCACAACCGGCTTCTCCTTCCTCATCATCGTCCTGTCGTCGTCGTGGTTACATCGATCAATTTTATTCCCACCTGTCGTGTGCGTGTGTGTGATATGGCTGTGCGCATCTCTCCGCCCGTGCTCTTCTTTGTTTTTCCTCTTTCACTAGGCTTCACCCTTTGTTCTTGCTCTTCTCACACCAATATATTGTTGCCTATAGCCTACGCGAGGAAACCGAATCTCCATCCGACTGTGTACGCGCGCAATTTATGTTATCACCCAGCTGGAGCAGCACCGCTTTGCGCCGGACGTCGCCGATGCCCTGATCGGATTTGCTGCGTCGATGGCGTGGGCTTTTGGCAGAAACACAGCAGCGTCCAGCCGTCGAGAAACGCAACGAAGAGCGAGATGTTAGCAAAGTACTGGAAGGCGTTTGTTTGCCCAAATTTGGCAAGGAATCGTCACCCCTAAAGCTGTAACAAGCAGATCAGCGCGCTGCTCACTCGAAGCCACCGTTGAGATGTGCCAGAGGACCCGTAATTCGGCCAGTAGGGCGAGCGAGAAGCAGGAGAGCAGCGTCTGAAGGCTGAACTGTCGAAAAGTCACTGGCACTCTCGTACAGCGCCGGGTCTTTGACCAAGTCCCAATTTCACCCTCCGCACGGCCCAGACGTTGGTCGTTCGAGTGAGGGCGTGGAAGAGCGCCAAGAAGTGGAGGGCTGAAAAACATCATCTCCATCGTTTGAGTGTGGCCGCATGAAAATCGATACGCCTCGGCGCGACACTACGCGAACGAACGAAATCGACTGTCGACTAGTTGATCAGTCGATCAGTAAGCAATCTGTAGCGACGTCACTAACCGGTAAGGGACATGTCCGCCAGCGCAAGCGATTGTCCGTCTGACGATGAGTACAGCGCAGTTTCTAGCATCCAGGCTGCCGTCTCGAGCGCTTTCAGAATCTGAAAGAATCTCCGTCGACTAGTGACGCCTCAAAATGATTCACCACCCTACCAGCAGTGCCCGCCTCAAGACGCGCAGTCGCCGGATGAGTGGCGTGAAGTGTTGTAGGCTTTCGGGAGGCGGATACATCTGTCCGCAATCTGCGAAATGAATTTGACACGTTGAGCTACGAACATTGACTGGGACGAGGGGTTCTGTTCACTCGATTAGCGATTATTATGCAGCAATCGGGAGGGGGCAGGCGGGAGTCAAAAGACGGTCGCCACATATGGTCAGCTGGCGCATACAGTCCCGGCACCATAGTTGAGGGAAAATAAGTGGTATTGGTAGTATTGCCGAGAGGGGAAGGAGGGAAAAGGAAGTGTGTGGCGGTCAGAAGCCGGTTTCCGCTTCTCTTCTTCTTCCTCTCTCCCCCAAATGTGTCCTCCGGCACGGGGGGGGAACAGGAACGCGCGGGAGAAGAGCGAATATAATTGCGGTAACGCGGCTATAGCAGCGGAACGGGAGGAGAAAGGGGTGGCGGAAAACAACAACAACAACAACAACAACAGCACAGTGTTTTGCTATGGGAATTGGGGCGAGACGAGAGAGGTCGGCTTCGGGAGTAGATCGTCGACCACCCAACACTGCCTCCGTTTCGGTCGTATCGGGCGCCTAGGATTTTCACTGGCTGCGTGGACCGACTTGCGCCTCGGGGTAACAATTGACCCGCTTCGAATTCGCAAGTCGACTAGGGTTTCGATGAACACGGAAATACCCCTTCCAATGGTCTGAACCGATGCGGTGTTTTACAGCGCTTTCTACGAACCCTATGACTGAAACTGAAATGACACGTGAATTGGTGGCACACAAAGACCGACAACTACCCGGGACGTCCAGCCGAGGAAAAAACATTTCACAACGTCCGTCGTCAGTCACATTGTAACAACATTTTGTGCGGCACACAGACACGTGAACGAAGTGCCGTCTTTCGAAAGGAGCACAGCAGTTGGAGTGGACGAGTTTCTCCTTCCCCCTTTGCCTCTGTGAGCCCACCTTCAAGGGTAGAGACGCCGCCAGAGGGCGACGGCGTTGTTGTGCGAGGTAGAAGAGCATTCTTCACCGTCGTGACCCGACGCACACACAGAGAGAGAGGACGCGATCGATAGACGAGGGTGGGGGCGAAAGGAAACAGAGGGAGAGGTCATCGTGTGTCAGCGAAACGTCAGAACAGCATGGTGGTGTCACTTCCAGAACATGGGCAGCCTACTACTGCACGACAAACTCTCTCGGGCTGTTTGCCCTCAAGGGTGGCAGTTTGGTCGATTGCGCGCGCGCTGACTCCAAGTTGGCAAGCGGCATCGCACAACTGGACGTAGTCGCACGGATCGTCAACAAAACAGCGTTCCTTCTTCAAGCACAACGCCTAGGTTTATTGTGGCAGCAGAAATCCCGGCACTATCATGTCGACTCGCACAATGGAGCATGACAGTACCGAGACGCAAGCATTCTTCCCCCCAGAACCTAAGGTTCATCGCCGTCGAATTTCGGGCAGATTTCAGTCTATGCATGTGCACAAAAGAATCGGTCGGACGATCGATCGACAGCCAGTTGACACAATGTTTGCGGCATTTCTATCGCGGTAAAATGCCGCGTGCTCGCGCATGACTGCCGCTGTTGTCGCTTTCCTTCTGCCTCCCAGCTCTTTATCTCATTTTGTCATCTTCCCCCCATTTGCGTGTTTTACGCTCTTCCGCATACGTGCATGCGTGCGTGCGTATAATTCCCCCCCCCCTCTCGCCTCAACCAGAAATCCATTAGAGCCGTCCGTCGCGCACTAGCACGGTTGCCAAGACGACGGTCCCCTCCATCTGGGCTCCAGTTGCTGTCAGATGCACAAAATTAGTCCCTCGCTCTGGAGTAGGCTGATGATCTCGTAGATTCGGCTCCGGTCGGGTCGTGACGATTCGAATGCTTGTGTACGCAATTCTCTTGTTTGCGAAAAATCTATCGCTCGTTGCGTCGCTAACGTGCTACCACTGTGCGTCACAACTGCCGGCCGACGTGGAAAGCAGTGCGAAAAGAGCGCTAAAGGTGTGTGCAATTCGGGAGTGAATGGTGGAGAGAATAAAGCGCAGGCCGTCGTCTTGGGACGTTACGTCTTGCCGCCGGTAAATGGACTGTGCGACAGGCCGTCCGACGTGGAGTTTGCCGCAGTCTTGGCCGAGGATTGCAACGACGAACCCGCCGACCGATGCGTCAAAGTCCACGTGGCGTCGGCGAGTACGTTTCATCTGCATTTATTGTGTGATTAACGACGAATGGAATCGATGCTAGTATTTCGATACATTTGTGCACCTCAACGATTCTCATTCTGCTGCAAAGGTCTCACACGGCTGCATCAATGTAAAATCTTAGGCATGTCGTTGTTAGGGTTGCTATTCCCCGAGACCAGGCTGCTTCCGATCATCCGC
Source organism: Bunonema sp. RGD898 (assembly GCA_014805405.1). Classification (NCBI taxonomy): domain Eukaryota; kingdom Metazoa; phylum Nematoda; class Chromadorea; order Rhabditida; family Bunonematidae; genus Bunonema; species Bunonema sp. RGD898. The sequence goes on along the minus strand of JACMII010000183.1, from coordinate 26,152 downwards.
GTCCGAATTTCAGATCTTTCATTCACGCTTCGCGGCTGCGAGTCGCGACTCTTCCTTGCCGCTCCTGCCGAAGTCTCCTGCCGCGGCGACACGAGCCCATCGATCTGTCGCTGCTCGAGCGACAAATGCAACTCGTCTGCCACTCAAACTGTCAGCTTTCTCTGGCTTCTCCTTATCCTCACAGTCGTCGAAATTCCGAGTCATATCTTCGCAATCCGTCCTTCATAGCGTAAGTTCGTGTGAAAAGCGCGAAAGTTTGTGTTGTCCGACAGCATCATGTATAGACTAATAAAAGTGTCATCAATTCCATGTGTCTGAGTCGGTTGCGGGTGCATGGGGCTCTCTAATAGGCGAAAGGAGAAGAGCGGAAATCCGGAGACCACGAGATGTGTGCGACGGGGGATATGAGAACCATTTTCGTGACACAGCCAAGGTTTTCGGTGAATTCTGAAATGTAAAACCGGGAATTCACGTACGTCTTCCTGTCAGCCTCAAGAAATCCAAAATCACAACCATCGCATTGGCGAAGGAATGCAATATGTTTAGCATGCCGTAGCTGAGTCGTTTTGACAGCCGCAGAGAGATTGCGTAAGCCGTAGGCCAACTTTGCTGTTTTGAAGGATTTGAAGCAGCGCTTAGGTGAAATTCTTGCATCTTCACGGAGAGTCACGATCGCCAGAATGCGCTGATCGATAGAGGCAGGCGTTATGACTCCGTTTTGGCCTACTCATAAACATAACTTGACTGGATTAAATGAAGCGACTGCGGCCACCGTCAAAACGCCCCGGCCGAGACATGCTAATTATGTTGTGCTTGCAACTTCACAGATGAGACCGCCCGAATCCCGTTGGTTATCCAAAGATCTCGTCGTAGTGCACAATCAGCAGGTGGCAGAACTGGTTCAGCGTGTGCATGTGGGCCAGAGGGACCTAAACGAGAGCTTCCGGCCTGTCATGAAACCGACCAACCTTGTCGTTCGTATTTGTAGGCCACGTCAAATTCGGTCCGAAAACAACGGACAAGTTTGATGCAGTCATGAGGTTTTCGCGATGCTTCGCCGCGACCTTTGTCAAAAATTTGACGACCGTCCTCAGGAGGACGTAGTTTTCGCGTGGCAGCTCATTGACGAGCACCCGAATTGCTGCAGGGCGGTCCGCTTTCGGGATTTCTGCGGCGGCTTACATTTCATAACACCAAGTTATCACTAATTCACCGGCTAATCCAATGAGTTGTGGATAGAGTGCGTTCGTCGTGACTGGTTCTCCGAGCGATCGAAGGAAACTCTTTAGTAGCACTAAATTTCTAGCAATTATGAATTATCATGGTCAAATCACGGTACCGGACGCATGAATGGCTGCCGTTTGTCGATCGCCCTCCCATTCCGGATCCCGTTCGAAATCGATGTGCTCGCCTAGTATTTTGTTGAAGACAGAAAACAGCGAACGGGAAACCTCGATTGATGCGTTCCTCCAGTCGGCGAATCGTAGCCACTGAAGCCGACTTCCTGAAGATGCCTTCGACCTCAAGTCCGTGCTTCTCGAGGAAGGCACACAGCTCGGTGACGATCGGCGGCACGTCCACGTCCGAGTGATGCGACAGAATACTGCAAGAGTGGTTACGACTTGGACTAATGATCGTAGATGTGATCGTTTCACTATCACCCACCCCAGAAACCTACAACGTGCGATGCCCCGGTATCAAGTTGGAGTGCTTGTGCCACGTGACGAAAATAAACCGAAAGCAAATCGGGAGTGGTGGAAAGACGTAGATAGAGATGGGATCCAAGAAACCCACAATGCAAGGGGCACGCCGAATTGCTGCGTCGGTCGTGGCGGCGCAGGCGGAGAGCCCGGTCGAGTGCTTGTCGACGCTGAGCCGCATTTACAAGTCGGAAGATCGACAAACAAATCCATACCGATCGACGAGCGCACCATCTGCTCGTCATGCTGCAGAACCGGTGCAGCCAGACGAAGTTGATCCACTCGAACGTCTGCGTCCAGCTCTCGAAGCGCGTTGACGTAGTGGACCTGGGAAATGCGCTCGTTTAAAGTGGCAAAACCCCATCGTCACCAACCTTTTGCTCAAACTTGTCCGACACGAACGGTCGGAAGAGCGACCAGACGATCTTGATGAAACGGGTCGGGTGGACGATGTAGAGCGCTTTCAGATTCTTCTTGTACCTGAGAAGTGTTGCACTAGACTATGCAACGATGCAAAACGCCACCGTCTGTCGAAGTGCCGATACGCCTGGACGAGCCATTTCAGCGGGGGTTTGTTGTGTGAACGAAGCCCATAATGACAGTAGACGATCGTGTAGTCGAGGTCCACAACCTGAATATGAGCGGGAGTGGGCGGGTCCGCATGCTGACTCGGAAACTATCGCGTAGACGATAATGGATTAGGGTTGCGCTATTTCGGAATCAGAGCTTCCGTATTCGCTAATTAAGCCAACAATTTTGCTGTATTTTGGATTCAAGCGATGCGTTTCCCCACGTTCGTTCAGATAAAACACATGCTATCGCAAGGGTATGAATTAGGAAGTTTACTCAGCGAGTCTTCGCCATTCCGATTTCGAAATGATGCAACTCTACAATGGACCATCACTGACGGGAAACATTTGCTACGGTTGAGCGATGAGTTTACAGAGAAACCTAGGAATTGGCGGCTGAAATTGTCACTACCTTGTCAAGCGTCGAGAGCATGTAGCGCAACAGTTTGTCATGATCAAACTGCTTGTTGGACGGCAGTCGGAAGGCGTACACCACCACAATCGGTCTAAAATGAGCTCTACTATGTGAAATAGCACACGCCGCACCTTCCGACCCGATCGCCATCCGCAATAACTTCGACAATGTCGTGTCTGGCGATTTCCGAGAAATCCTCACCTGAACGTTGCCATTTTGGCATGGAGAACTTCTAAATTACCCGGTACGGCATTGTCAGCTGCAAGCTCATGCTCAAAGTTGTCGCTTTCCAAGTAGGAGCGCGACAAGTCTGATGCAACTGCGCTGGCTTCTTCTTTTGTGACTAAAACATGTCTTATGCATAGCATTTTCCAAGAATAATCATTATTACCGGGCTCAATGTCGTCGTCTGCGGAGAACAGATCGTCTTCTGCGAAGCCATCCTCGCCGTCGTCGAATTTCGGCTCCTCCATCGTGTGCTTTCGGGATTTGTCGCCGCCTCTAAACGATCGTGAATCACGCGCCCGTCTCTGCCTCACAGTCACCGACCGAGATAATGGGCAGAATGGGGTGGAGCAGCTAGAAGAAGGGGAGCGCGTAATCCGCAGATGGCTGTGCGGGTTTTCGTTCGCGATCATGACAATTGTCGCCTTTTCACAGACCGCCGCGGTGAAATTCGATTCAGGCGTCTTGTGCGAGGCGGCAAGTGATGTTATTTCCGCTCCTTTGAGTAACGAACACACCGATGCGGGGAGAAGCTGTAGTGGGGGGCAAATTACGAGATCTGTCTTATCTGCGGTCGTGGTGGCTGTTCGTGTGTAGCATTTCGATTGACACGCTGCGGACTCGGGTGTGCCGCACGACGCGATAGCTTTTCGCCGCGAACGAGATTGGAAGCGGCAAAGCGTGCGTAGTAAAGCATGACAGTCTCGACCGAAACACGTCGATCTTCATTCATTCCTCACTTCGTTAGTGTGCGTGACAAAATTCGATGTATCCGGCGTGCACGTCACATCCCCTCGAAATCGCGTCGATGTTTGTGTGTGTGTCGTCTTCTTCTTCCTGTGAGAGTCGTGTTAATTGGGAGCGGTCAAAATGTGGTTGTAACGACGACGACGACGGCGGTGGTAATGGTGGCGGCGCGGCGGCTGTGGTGGTGGTGGTGGTGGTCTTCGAGACTGAGATCGTTTTTGCTGGAGCGTGACTTGTAAACTGGAGGCAGAGACAGAGATCGATCCTCAGCGTCATCCTCATCACCGTGTCCTCCCCCCTTCTCTCCGTTCTTCTTCATTCGTTCATCTAGGCGAACGCGAACGAGGCGCGCTTCGCGAAGGCGAATTGGCGAGCGTAGGGTGAGCGCTTCGCGAACGCGAACGTCCGGTACGGTGCCCTGCAGCGAAAAGAAGTCGTTTCATTCATTCAGACCATCGTAATGACGTAGTCCTCTCCCACGCCCAGACCCAAATCTTTGGCATTGGCGGAAGTGTTTTCCGTTCCCACGCAAACACAATAGCCGGTACTGGAAATGAGCTGACGGAGACGCCTCTACGGATCGCTTGAACCCCGGAGCGCCGACCTCTTGGCGAATGCGAAGCGTGCGCGCTTGTCCGCGGAAAGTCCGTCTTCCTCTTCAGCCTCCTCCTCGGCGTCGTCGCTGTCGGCCGAGCGTTTCGCGAACGCGAATCGTCTATTTCACGCGTGTCTTGTTGCTTTTGAAATCAGCAAGATACTGGTAGGGCGATCGCTTCGCAAAGGCAAACTGTCGGTAGGGCGAGCGCTTGGCGAAAGCGAAGGCGCGCATCCGCTTCTCCAGTTCTTGCGTCTGCTCGACCGGCTCGTGCTGAGTTTCGAATGTCAATTCACTTCCCTGAAATGCGCGAACCTGATCGGCGCGCACGACGAACGCCAGGAGCGCGAACAGAGCGGCCGAGACGAGGAGGATGTGGTTCAGGTGCAGCATCTTCTTCTTTCCTTCTTTAGCTCTTTGCGACCGCGTGTGCGGGGGTTACCTGAATGGATCGTTTCTCCCTCGCCACCTGAATGGCCCGAATATTGGGCAGACGGCGGGGGTGTGAGCAAAGAGGTGGATAGATAATCACGTCAGCGCTGGGGGGAATCGGCTGCCTCCTCGTCAGAGAGGCACTAGAGGGGAATGAGAAAACGTCGTCAATGTGCCGTCGTTCGCGCTTGTTTGTTTTGCGGGATGGACAAATTTCGCTTTCGCACATGGTTGCACAACACGACTCGAATACGTGCCCGAATCGAGTCGGCGGCGCAAAGTGGAGGTGGCGAGGAGGGTTCCACTGCACCTTGGCCCAGGGTCCCCAATCCAATTTGGCAGCGTGCAGAGTGGATGCCGAAAGCGTACACACCGACTTTCGACTTGGGCGCGCATTGGCAACAAGCAGCTGAAAGGGCAACCTTCTCGGGACGGATTGAATCGAGGGACTATTGCATTCGGGAGAGAAAGGGAGCCTAGACAACTGACGCACACATGTCAAGCTTGAGGAATTGGAGAATGACGAGAATTTGGGTGAGCCGTGCCGAACTTCGATTCGACCATCGTTCGGTACTTGCAAATCGGGTGGTCGGTTCATTGCATTGCCAGTGGCTTCTCGCGCTAGCGTATCGGAGTATCGGGCGTGCAACAGGTTACAAGCCGGTGTGCAATGCCCCATTCTCCATTGTTTTCCCTTCATTCGTCCGTTCGTTCGTTGGGAGCACGTACACAGAGACGAACGAATGTCAGACGAGGGCAGGGCACGGGCGAGACGAAAGTCCAAAGAAGACTTTCCTCTCCGTCGAGGAGAATTCATTTGCTCCCTACGCGGCGAGGCTCAGAGCTGAGTGCGAGCGAGAGACGTCTGACAGCCAACGGGACGACGGGAAAGGCGTCACTCTCGTCTGCGTGAACCCGCCCCCACCTCTCCACCTCCATGCCTGTCACACAGAGAGAAGGAGGAGACATTGAATTATCGGTGAGGGGAGGAAATGCGCATCCTAATAAGGGCGACAGGACAGAGGGGAGCAAGGGAACAACAACAAGTCATGAGGGGATAGAGATGCCGGAGGGGGGAGGAGAAGAGACTAGAGATTGAGGCGACCAAGGAGAAGAAGAAATGGAAGAGACAGATGTTGGGAATCGATCGCCACGCACGTCACTTGTCTAGTTTTCACGAACTTTGCAAGTCGATTGGACAGTGACGGACAATTCGTTGTTTTGTGCATGCCTTCTTTAGTCAGGCATGTAAAGTGGATGATGATTAGTGGATGAGTCCACTCTTTGAAACGAAACCGTCAACCTGGATCCCCTTTCTGCTGGCGAGCGCCGTAACGCTCACCCGTCAGCGCCTCCGGAGCGGCTCGAGTCGACTCAGACGGCAGGACAACTTAGTCTTGCGCGCCGGGTCGTGGAAGAGAGGAGGAAGGAGACGGAGCACAACAAGCGGCGTGCGATTCATCTATCTCTCACTCGCCGCCGAAAATGCGGACAAGACCGGCGACAAGTGCGCGCGGTCCACCAATTGAGGGCTGCTTCGCGCGAAATGGAGGGCGTGGTTGGTGTCAGTTCTGCTGACAGACTGTGCGCGCCGCCTTGCAGACTCGTTTAGCAGTCTGACACACACACGCACACGCACACACGCGATTGGACGCCTCGGAAATGGCGCCTCAAGTAAGTGGTGAGACAAGCCACGAAGGGGGGGGGACGGAGGCGGCGGAAGACGGTCACCATCTCCAGAGGCGGCGGAACGCGGACGAACGGCCAAGTGCCGGTTTCCGGCCGCAGGAAGTCGAATCTCGGATTCGGCCGCAAAATCTCACGCGCCGGGACGACGGAAGAGTGAGAGACGGACACTTGAGACAGACAAGTTGCAGCTGCAGCAGCCGCCGCCAGCAACGGACACTTACGATTTCCCCCTCTCGTCACTCTCGGGGAAAGGAGATGTACGCGACCAGGCACTTGCTGGGACCGACCGACGAGGGGTGCTGATTCTGCAGAGTCGAGAGGCGCTAAATAGGGGCCGACGACGACAAGCCGACGGAAAGGAAAGGGGAGAGTGAGACGTCCGCGGCGGAGAGAAGGCATACCCTAGGCTCAGGAGAGGGACATGGGGAGCTGAGGAGGGGCTGGGAAATAACCAATCGTCAGGTGGAAAAAAGCAACGCATAGTTGAATGTGTATCAAGCACTCTAATAGAATCGACTGCCCGAAGAGCGCATGATTATCATCATCGTCGTGAATGTGCAGCTAAACGAAGTTATGCCAACATCTGCGCAGGGCAAGCAAGCAACCTATCTAACGAAGAAGGAAGTGAATGATGACGTTTCATGCTTTGACCAGAATTCAGGCCGAACGCCCGGCGCGACTGATTTGCTGAAGCCTCTCATACGTATTAACCGCTTTCGCATAGACGAAATCTATCAAAGCGATCAATCGCGCGGTGCGTAGGTTTTGTGCACATACCGACAAGGTGACAGGAGTCTATTTCGAAAGTCACTCTCCCGAGCTTAGTCATTTCATCAGACTTCGTTTCCTCTGCGCCCTTCGCCGACGCCCACCCACACTTCTACCGTAAGGCACACAAGGCGTAGACAACGCGCCCTCAGGCCAGACACGGAGCAAGGAATTCTTCTCTCCGCCGCCGCCGCCGCCGCTGCTGCTGCTCGGGCAAAGTGAGCCACAGGCTTTCTTCTCTCACTTTCCCGCCCTCCCGCCGCCTCCTCCTCTTTCTTGCGCTGCACTCTGCACTAAAAGCAGCTGGCACTCCTTCTCCGAATAGGGGCATTCAATTAAGCGAAAAGTTGCCCCAAGTTCGGTGGCCTTTCGGTCGCACTGACAAATGACGCGCGCCACCCTCCTCGGCTACCAGACAATAAAGCATGGGGATACGAGAAGAGGATGCTGAAATGGGGGGAATTAACGACGGCGACGACGACACGACTCCCACACACACACACACACACGAGGAAGTGCGACAACCACTGAGCAATGGGGGGGGAATTGTCGTGCGAGGGGAGACGGGGAATCTAGCGTCACTCTAGGCGGAAATGCAGGGCAAACATGAGGGCCGAAAGGAGAGGAGGAGCTGAATGCAGAAAAAGGAAGGAAGCAGGGGGAGGGGAGACCGCACGGACCGGAGTGGGCACCAGAATCCCAAACAAGGGAAGGGCGAAGGAACTTGAAGGAGAGTCGCAAGTGAGAAGGAGGGAGAGGGGGAGGGGCACCACCTTGGAGACGAGGAAAAGGGGGATTAGGATGACGAAAGCAACGTAGGCAGATCGGCAGTAGGCGGTCGGTCGCGCTGGCAATCACCGTGGGGAAACGAGCGAACATCTCGCGTCGTTGGCTTGCTGGAAAGTCGAGCGAGCAGACGACCCGCTAGAGATGGCGCGAGCTGTGCGGTCTAGCGTCGCCGGCCAACGAGATTATTGCTCAGGAATGATGCGGCGACGGGAAAACGACGAGACCACTAGCATTGCACCAGTACTACGGCTACAAGTCTGGACAGAACAGAGGTTCATATGCTCGAAAGCGGGCGGCTGCTTTACGACGAGGAATGCGTTGTCTCTGCCCCCACGCCTCGAGAAAAACGGACCGAAAGCGAGCTCGCCGTCGCAGAAAACAGGCTTTTGTTCGGAGGCTAGCTTCCTTCAGGACCCGGCGAGCCATTATCTTGAGCATAATATGCTCGTCTGTTGCTCTCTGGTCTACGACGACGACGACGACGACAAGACGACAACGACGACGACGGAGAGGTGGTGATGATGTATGGGAACGTATGTTGGTGTACATGTAGACCGATGAACAAGAAGGGCGGTAGGGGGGGGAGTAGGAGAGGAACACCAAGGAGATATTGTAGGAGACACATAACCGAATACTGAGGCGAGAGGAGATGACAATGCGCGGAGGAGGCGGAGGAGAGTAGACGAGGACGAGAGAAGGCTGATTGTGAACAACAAGGACGACGACGAGAGGGGACAACGGAAGTGGGGATGTGACGTATCGCGCGTGGAGCGAGAGAAGAAGGCAGCGCGGACAGCACGAGACACGAAACAGCGGCGGCAAGTAGTCCCCAATCCGGGGGGAAGGGCGAATGCGGAAGAAACACGCCTCCGACTCGCCGCGCATCTGCATGCATTACCTCGAGGGAGGAGGTCGAGAAACTACATCGCCTTCCTGGATGGCTAGCCAACTCGTGACGACGACGACGTCGCAGGCTAAGCGAGTGAGCCAGCCAGCCAGTGGGCATGCGACAGCCGAATGCGGAAACTGTTACGTAACACGGCGATCTACTCGGCTAGTCTGCGGCGCACGTGAAACGCCACTGCCGATCGTCTGGTGGATAGGGGAAGATGCGAAGAACGAAAATGACCCACCCCCTAAAGACCAACACAGGCGACATTGCAACGAGGTGATGGTGGAAACACGCCACCCGATCGGAGCATTGGAGACTGCCGAAAAACACGAGATAAACATGAGGGGATAATCTGGTGACGAGGGCACCTGAAACAGACCGAATCCACCGCCCCGAAAAATTAATTTCGCGGTGACAGTAGCAGCAGAAGCAGAAGCAGCAGTAGCAGTTGTTGTTGTTTTTGCCTACCACTCACCAGACTCTAGTCACTGCACGACCAATATCTCCGCGCACGCGCGCGCGTGTGTGTATATGTGACCCGCTTCCTCCTTCCTCGACCAGATCAGGATTGACAGGTTGTTCGACTCCTCCAGGATGGAATTCGGACAGCGGTGCCACCCGGAGGGAGGAAGCGTGAAGCGCGAGAAAAAGACGATCCCAATTTGACTGCATTAGTTGGCTCGAGGGGAAGGGGAAGAAAGTCGCCCGAGGGCAAGTCGGGGGGGGGGGGGGGGGGGGGAGGAGAAGGACGCCCCCGCTTCTCCGTCTCACTTTGGCGGGCTTCCCGACACTCCGATTGGGATATGAGGGAGGGATGGGGGCGAAAAAAAACAGCGACGACGGGTCATCATGACGCAAGTCTGTGCGCGCCACGGAAATATGGCGGCATAGATACGTGTGAATGATGAGACGTGACAGGCGCAGGGACGAAGAAGACGAACGCGCGAGGGCACGCGCGCGCCTAAAGTTGGGCGATTGCATGGAGGAAGTCTACGGAGGCGTCCAGAGGGAAAACCCAGTAACAAAGTGATCGCGCGTGAAGGGCGTGAGAAAGGGGCAGATTCAACGACAACGACGTTCATTCGTTGCGGCCCCACTGCCTTAGAGCAACGTGTGCAGCGGTACAGACGCACGCAAAATAGGCCCTGCTTGCGTGGCGACATCTGCGCGACGGCGGTAGTGGCGGTGGAGCCACGTTTTTGTGATTCCACGCGTGCGCACACAAACACAACTACGGCGAGTCTGGCACGCACATCGTGTGACACTCACCTAGAGTGGTGACCGTGTCTTTCGGCGTGTCTCTTCTTCCGCTCTCACCCTCGCCCAGAGATTGCGCGCCCCCTGAATAAGTCACCAGTTTGCCCGCCCACTTTACTCCCTTCGGGGACGGGGAGGATGGGGGGGGGAGAAGAAAACAGACGTCCGCCCGAGGGGAGAGAGCGCCGCCACTTCTTCTCGTCCTCCCCGCTCCACCACCTCAATTAGGCCGTATTACTCCTCCTCCTCCTCCTCTCGCTATTCCTACGGTCTGACGTGTCTCCCTCTCGCGCCCCCTCCTCCGCCTCCTTTCCATTCTGTCCGTCTCTCTTCGCTGCAGAGTCTCTGGACGTGCGACGGCCCTGCTTTGTATGCAGCGGACGAGTGAAACTCGGGGCGGACAGACGAACAAAGGGACTCTGGCAAAACACGAAGGCCTTCTTCTCCTCCTCCTCCTGCGAGAGCGATGACGAGTGAGCGGGCGAATTGCCAATCATCGGCCCTCAGGATGAGAAACACCAACAACAGAGAAGTGGGGGCGGACGGACGGACGGGCGGGAGAACAGCCGCACCAATACGGAAAATTCGGTTAGAGAGCCGGACACAGTGAATGGGATGATGACGCCGCTGAGGAGTGCGAGGAATGGAGGAAGAGGGGGGGGAGACCAAAAGGCGAGGCCGGATGAGCGTGATGAAAAGAGAGGGGGGAGTAGCGTGGGAGGAGGCGCAGGACAACAGGACAAGGGCAGTGTGTGCGCGCGCACGCATCCGAAATATTGCGTGCGTGCCCGAGATTCGAAGAGGACACATTGTGTTGTTGTCGTTGTAGCCGGCCGGGTATTGTGATAGGAAAGGTGGGAGAATATGAGAGAGTGGCGGAAAATAGGTACCGCAAACGTGTACGCTCTGGGACGGGAGAGATTTGGAGGAAAGAGAGCGAGTGAGTGATTACGGTCATGAGGTATAACAGACGGCTGAAATAGACACCGAGGAATTCGGTAAATCGTTCGTTTATTCAGAGAGCACACACTGAGAATCGGCCATGAGTGCTAAATCGTAAAGAACGCGCTACAAAAGATCTAGCGGGCGAACTATCTGCACTAGTATAAGAGCCAGAGCTCACTGTGCGAGCAATGTTCAACGACGCATGCGTGAACCTCTAATTTCGTTGCTGCTACTCTTCTCGCATATGTAGTAGACCTGCGCAAAATGCCGGGTACGACGACTGGCGGGCGACGGCGGTCGAAAAGTGACCGCCCTGCGGCTCGAGAAGGAGGACGACGAGGAATGCTGTGACTAGAACAGAACAACTCGGCAAGTTGCGCAATGATATCAGAACGCAAGAACCTATGCTGCTTTGCAAACACCTGTTGCCGGCGGTGTGCACAGCAGAATTCGGTTGAAAGTGGTGCGCCGGACCTGGTATGTGATGTCTGGCGAGAAAGGGGCCATCGAAGAGACGATTGAAAAATGGCTTGGGAATTTTCGTCCCGCCCGCACACAACAACAACCGACGGCGCGGGTATGAACTCTGGCGTCATTTCCTCTCGTCAGCTATCATCGCTCTCTCTCTGGCAAGTGCAGTCCTCATAATAACCGTATACGATACATCGATGCATGGAACTAAGGAACGTAGAGGCTACACGCATATAATGCTCTTAAAATCTAAAGTCCCAGCAAACCTATTGCCCTGCCTGTCATACGATCGGCGGCGGTCGGAAGGTGGAAAACCCAAGTGCATGTATCATCGTGCTCATAACAGGAGGAGGATGATGATGTAGACGTTCGGGTGTCCACACCACGTCACCAAAGCACAACCTACGCACAGCCCGAATCCAAGTCATCATCATCTTCTCGTCTCTCCTCCAGACGAGAGAGTACACGGGACCAGACGACGCGCACAAAGACTCGCCTCCGGCGCAAGATGGTTGTTGTGGTGGCGGTGGCGGTACGTGTGTCGCCGCCGTCTCGGATGACAGAAGAGAGGGAGAGACGTCACGATGGAGAGCGACCGAGATGACGACAGGGACGAAGGGGGGAACATTATAGAGAAAGGCAGACATGTGCGGCGCATAACAACACAGTGTCCCCGGGGGAGAGCGAGAGCGGCAGGGACAATGCCGCCAGATGGGGAGGGAGCTTTGACAGGAAAAAGGGGATTTGAAGGGATGACGAAGGAGGATGACAGGTGAAGAGGAGAATGGAGAGGAGCAGAGTCGTCGAAACTGAAAACGGACAAAGAGAGCAGCGCGAGAGAGCGAACGACTTCTGCAGGCTGTCTGTCAGGAGGAGGGAGAGGATACGCCGAGAGCTAGCACCGCACAAAACGATGGTTTCTTTGTTGCCGAGCGAGAACTGATTGCCGGAGACGTCCGATCGCTCGGGACGATTGCATGAGAGGAAGATGAAATGTGCGCATGAGGAGCGGCGCTTATGTGGGATAAAAACGTGAACAGTCTGCAAGATGTTTCCGCATAATTTTGATCACTTTTCGAAGTGTAAAATTCAATCTTATGCAAATTTGCATCGCCATCTAAGTATCTAATGCGACCTTCTGGCCAAGTGTGGCGGTCGACCAAATCACCCTGTCTATGTATTCGCGAGAAAAACTCCGGCTCCCGCTGCTCCCGCCGCTGTTGTTGTTGTTGTTGTGCAGTAACGGAAGCGGAAGTTGTCTTGCAGCGGCAGTGCCGAATAAGCAGACCGCCAGACATTCTTCTTGTGGGCAGTAAACAATTTGCGCCTCGCCGTGCAATTATAGTTCGCCATGGAGCTTTCCCCACTGTTAGGACGAAAAACGATGTGTTTACACGACGACTCCGTCTTCATCCGGCACGCAACGATTCGCCGACCAGCAGAAGCTAGCTAGCTAGGCTTTCGGCGCCACTTGGAATTGGTGAGCAGTGAGAGGGATGGAGTGATCATTGCACTTCGAGACGAAAACCTACGCCCATGTCTTTTCTTCCGTCCTTTGCGGGCATTTTGGAGGGCGTTACAGACGGGACGTCGTCGACAGCGCTCGTAGGTTTTCGGCACCGCCACAATCCAATAGTCGTCAACAGAACGTTCGGTGTTCGTATCGGTCAGTTTCAGTTACAGCAGCGTGTCAAACCGCCGCGCTCGGCCACCATTCTTCTTCTTGCGTTTCCCTTCATTCTGTTGTGCCTAGGTACGTGCGTGCGTTGCATCTCTCCTGGTTCCATTCTGCTTCTTGCATCCGTCCTGCAGCTCGGCCTTCTCTCTCTTTCATAAATAACGTCTCTCCCTGGCCTCTCTCGCTCTCATTTTGGTTCTAGGCGAGAGGCTGTTTTCGCAGCTGCCCATCCACGCGCGTGCGCACGCCGTGAGAGAGAGAGGGAGGGGAACGGAACCGCCCGCTCTCTTCCGCTTGATTCTCACTTGCTCTCCGCCGCTAGCAATGTGACGGCGACGCCGCCGTCGCCGCCACTGCGAGAGGCGTGCCACTTTTTGACGGAGTGAGATAGAGAGAGAGACTGGCACCTCAAGTGGCACACTCTCCCGTCTGGGTGGTGGTGTGAGACGGGCGGGGTCAGGCACACGCCGCCAGATGAGAGAGGCGCACACACATGCACAACGAGTGGTCTTCGACTGACGGACGGGCGTGACGGGTCCGGGAAATTGGAGAAAGCGAGCGAGTGAAACTGGCGCGGAAACGGCGAGCGTAGGTTGCGACTGGTGTTGTTAAGATGCAGAGCAGCTAGTGTCAACCATTTGTTCAGAGATCGACTCTGTGCCAAGCCCACTCTCTTGTATCCGCTTTTGGGGTGTACGGCGAGTCCTAAACCTGGACCTAATTGAAAATGATGCTGCTACGCTTCCGACTCGACCAAACTTTGTAGACCAAGCTGCTAGGTCAGTTTTCGCCCTCGGTTGCGGAAGCTACGGTTCAGGCAAATCGTGGTCATTTTGGTCACCGCCCCGACTCTGGTCGTCGCACCTACCCATTGTTTTGGTTGCGCGTCGTTCGTCATCCTCTCCCGTCCCTCCTTTCTTCTCTTCTTCTTTTCACGTCTGCCATCTCGCCCGGTCTCCAGGGGATTTACATGCGCCCCCATGCAGGGAGTGCTCTCAAACGCTCCGTTCTGTGCCCTTTCGTGAATGTCTGTGCCCTCCCCCTCTTTCTCATTCCTCCTCTTGTTGTCAGCGCGCGGCACCTCTTTCTACGCGGTCTATTGACGACAGCTCGAACATGAGGAAATCCAATTCCATCCAGACCATTGTGTATTGCCGCGCGCGCGCGAAGTATAACGAAGGTGCCACTTTTTCGTCTTTCTCGCCGCGCCCCATCTCTAGACTCCATCTGCTCTGTTCTGCTCGCTCGATCGCTCTCCCCGTCATCGCATCTGTCTTGCGGGAGCGGCACGCGACTTCCCACTCGCGTCTGTCAGTCGCTAGGAGATGCAGCGAGACAGAGAAGAGGAGTGAATAGCGCTCGTCTCTCCCTTCCCCTTCTCCTCTTTCTCCCGTACTTCCTCTCTCCTTCCGATGGCGTGTGAAAATATCAGCAGTCTTGCCCCGGGTGGCGAGCCAGCGTTCTTTTCCTCTCGTCCGTGTGGGGTACTGGGCTAGCGAGCGAGCGAGCAAGCAAGCGAGCGAGCGAGCGATGGAGAGAGGCCGTCGCCACTCCGCCGATTGTTTCCCGTTTCGGTCCCTCGGGGATGGAGGCCATTCCCTCATGTTTGGGTGGGCGCAAGTCCAAAGAAGCCGGAGAAGCTTGCTCTTCTTGCAGAGAGAGAGACTGGCTACCGGAAACGAGAACGAGGCGAGGAAGGAGGCAATTTCGACAGGCACAGTCAGCCGTGACGCGTTGTGGCGCCAGCAGCTGCTCCCTGCTCACAATGCTGGTAGGCGCTGGCAGATGTCATCGTGCTGTGCATCACATCATGTGCAATAGGAAAAAGAACGGCTCAGAGGGAGAGGGTAAAGATCGGATGTGGAGAAAGATGGACGAGAGGAAGACGCGAAAGGAGGAATGACGGATCGACGAGATGAGGAAATCGCAGTGAACGTGAGAGGTCGGAAGTGAATGCTGAGGATAGAACTGCGTCGCGCTCACCATACTATGATTCAAATAGAAGCGAATGCTTGACATAACGATGGCGAAACCCTCTCCCCGTTCGACATTGCATCGATTTCGATACTTTTATATTGAAGTAGAAATTGTCAGATCACAATTGGCGAGCGAAATCCCTCGGTGTCATCTACATTTACCGAGTGCGAATAACCTAACTCTGTCTAGTGAAATTTCTCTACATTACAATGATGTATGTAGGTCTTCTCAAATAGCAGCATGCTATCACGTTGGAAATGACGTTGGCCCCGTCGCTTGGAGCCGTTTTTGCCATGATATTCACGTTCGATTCAAGACGAGTGAGAGCTGCGATCATCCAGCGGGCGCCTGGGCGAAACGTTCTAGGCTTGACTCGTTTTGAAAAGTCAGATCTGCCATCACGCCCGTGCGCGCTCAATGCTAAATTCACAGCATCCCGAAAACCTACCCCCACATTGGTGAAGAGCTGTCAATGTGGGCGGTGCACAAAAGCACGTTTCACGTCGTGCTAGTTCCTTGTCGCCAGCCAGGCTGCATCGTCATCATCATATGCATGGCGTGCATGCATGCGTGCATGCGTGCATTTCCTGCTGTCTAACCGAAGAGAAGCGCGAAACAATTAGTCATTCAGCCGGATACGACCGCCGCGACGGGCGCAGCGACCGCCGGCTCGACTCGTCTAACATGGTTCATCACGTCGCCCGTCGGACTCGTGCTCTTCGGCGCCGCCTTTCTCGTGAGTACCGCGCCGAGTGCAGCCATAAAGCGCCAGTGCAAATTTGAACACTCGCGTGTGGGTGGACCGTAGGCTTCTGGCACAACCCCATCTAGTTCGATAGGAACGCACACTCGTCTAATGGAGAGTTCAACTCGATGCAAATACATGCACAAACCTCAGCCACTACAACGGTCGAAGTTTGCACAGTCAGCATTAAGTCGTAGGTTGAACGTTCGGGATTTGAGCGACTGTTCGTAATTGCCGCCGTCACTTTGTTTGGAACTGGCGATTTGATCGTCTTGACTGCGCTTCTGTGACCACGTGAGCGGTGGGGGGTAGGGAACACTTCCCGATGCTACCTTCCTGAACAATATGACGTATTTTGGCACTGGAAATTGGCTGAATCGGCCTCTGGGACTGATTGCAATCTCGCCCGTTACTGGGTGAGGAGACATTTCAGTAGTGTCATCATATATTGGTTGAGTGGGAGCGTGCGATTGGCCGTACATATATCGTTGCAGATCTCAGTCTGTGTGGCGATCGCGTGCGCCTGCGTCTGTTGCTGTTCGCACTGCATCGAGTGCGCGGCCGACAGCAAGTACGAGCCGGATCTGTGAGTGATGGTCGTCGCTCTCCGTGATTGTTGTCAACATCCTCTGTGCCCAGAGCATCGCCCCACGGCGGTCAGCTGTCCATAGCTCCGCTGCTAGACGTGAGCAGTTCCGCGAATGGACGAGCCGCTGCGTCGATGCGGTGGACGAGCAACAACAACAACAATAACAATAACTACCACCATAGTGGCAGCAGGACATGCGGGAGATGATGGAAGTGTGTATGTATTCGATGGCATCGATCGGTCGTCTGAGAGAGCGCCGCTGCAGAGACGTCGAAGTTCACTCACTACGCACGCATAATGAACAAAGCGAGAGACGGGTCAAGGAGCCAAAGGTACCTGAATAAAAGGAGAAGAGACTCCGCCGAAGAGTGTGCACGACGGAAAGCGCGCGGCAGCAGCAGCTACCATCACAGAGACGACGGCATGTCCGGCGAGGCGAGCCCTGACTGTTACTCCGCACCGTCAATTCTCTTGTGTGGAAGTTGGCCAGACAACTTCAGGCATCGTAAACTCTGTTGCACCGCAATCTCGTCTTCGTCCCTTAAGCTTTTGAGCAGGAGAGAGAGCCGATTTTAGCTCCGCGTCGGCGGCGTCTTTGGAATCCGAGCGAGTGAGCGAGAGCACCTCATCTTTCTTCCCCGTTTCTCTCTCTCAACAACAAGTGGAGGGCCATAAATGCTGATTGCGTGGAAGGGAGAGGAGACCGCACCTCCCGGCCTTTGCTGCTGCTGCAGCTCCACGCTGCATAGGGCGAGGCCTGAAGACGGACGAGCATGTGATCGATCGACGAGGATGGCGCCGATATCGGATACCTTGGTGCCACCGTTGTTGTCTGCGTCGACCGCCGCGAAGACGACGATCGTGCGCGCTTATCAGTCGACACACCCAAGGGATTTCCGATTCGTCATCTGTCCGCTCGTGCGTGCATGGGTTTTGTTTTGCACTGCAAAACAGACACATACGCACAGGGATTGCTCATTAGTGCGCAAGAAATTCACAAAACTATTGGAGCCACTGCCGCATGCGTCTGCTTATTATGCCGGAGGGGGTCTTTCAATTCGAATTGAGCGCTGTGCGGAATGATACTTACCAAAGGCGACGACGACGACATGATCCAGCATGCTAGCATCACGCATACACATACACACACACGCACAAATAAGTCGTGAATCTCGCTCGACCTAACGTGGCGATCTGGCCCAAATTTCAGCGCGCCTGCCGCGACCGACACCTCGACTTTGAACCTGGAAGGGAGCGAAGAATTCCTCTCGCGTCTACCTCACAACTCGCTCCCGGACAGTGAAGACTAATGGTCTTTCACGTTCTAGCTGCCTACGCGTCGTCTTCACTCTGCCGCCTCTTCATGTCCGGCCCATGTCTCTTTACGACTGCTCGCGCGCACGCAGTACTAGCTTATCATTGAAGGAATGGAAGAGGGCGTTAGTCGGGAGAGAGGAGGGCGAGCGACTCTTCCGCCTCCTCCTCTTCTTGTGAGGGGGCCTTTTGCCACCGCCACTATTTCTGACGACAGCGGCTACCGAGCGTGCATTCCTGCGCTGAACGAGATGCGTCGCCGCACGAAGAATTCGCGTTCGATTCCTCACACCCGTGCTTTAGGATTTCCATCATCACAATGATCGACCTCTTTCTTGTGTGTGCGGGGACTACTTGATTTCAATTCCTCAGCTCCCCGAGGGGGAGTGGATAGATGTACAGTGCTGCAACAATGCCAAAACCCCTTCCATCACTATGCGCGCGCAAAATACCCCCATAACCGCATTCAGTCTTACAGATCTTCGACCCTGAAAATGGGCCGACTCATGGGTAGGTTGTTGGCGCTCACTGTACTCCTGGCAGCGACGGCGTTCGGTATTCATTCGAGATTGTGAAGCTCGGGAAATTCGAAATACATGTAGCCGCCGAGGAGATGGAGCATCCGAAACGCTTCCCGGTGGGCGTCTTCCACTGGGAAGAGGTGAAACTTCCACTCACCATTGCCATCTGGCTGATCGTCGCGTCGATCGCGAAGATTGGTACCGCTTGCTGTGCTGCGAAAGAGCGAGAGAATTCCCAGTGTTCAACTCGATCCCGGGCATGACGGAGATGTTCCCCGACTCGTCGCTGCTCATCATGATCGGGCTGATCATCGGCATCCTCCTCAATCTGATGGGCGTCAACAGGGACGAGTTCTTCCTCGACTCGAGTGTCTTCTTCCTCTATCTCCTGCCGCCACTCATGTTCGATGCCGGTTGAGACATTCTTCCCAGTTAATAATGAGAATCAACTGAATAACCACGCAGGCTACTTTATGCCCGCCCGTCAGTTCTTCGACAACATCGGCTCCATTCTCACGTTTGCCATCATCGGCACTGCCTTCAACATCACGGCGATCGGTAATGAGCGAAGTGATCACTTCAATAACGAGCCATGTATGTGTGTAGATGTCGGAAATCTCATGATTTATCACTGAATGACAATTTGATTCCACTGAGACGATGGCAGCAAACTTGCAGTCGTCTTTCCGTTGTCCCTCCCCCAAATGTCGAGCATATCTAGCCCTGTCGCTGTACGCCGTCTCGCTGACGGGCGTCTTCTCGGTCGAGATGAACGTCGTCGAGCTACTTCTATTCGGAAGTGTCGCCGGAGACGTGGACCCCGTGGCGGTGATCGTCATCTTCGAGGAGCTCGGCGTAAGTTGTGGCCGAATTCATGATGTGCACAGCTGAATGATGCAGGTGAATGACGCCCTCTTCATTTCGGTCTTTGGCGAGTCGCTGCTCAACGACGGCGTCTCGGTGGTGTTCTACCGTATGTTCCTCACGTTCACGGAGATTGGCGGCGAGAATCTCATCGCCCAAGACTATGTGAACGGATTCCTCAGGTTATCATCGGTGTCTGGAATGTCAGCGATTGATTTGTCACGTGCAGCTTCATGCTAGTCGCGTTCGGAGGAGTCGCCATCGGGCTGCTCTTCTCGTTCGCCGCCTCGTTCAGCACCAAGTTCACGTCGCAAGTCAAGATCCTCAATCCGGTAAGCATGAGCTGGCTTGAATCGTTTGCAGATGGGCTCTAGGCGGTGACGATTCAGCTAAATATTTATTGGGGAGCATGAAATCTTAAGCTCGTGAAACGTTACTAGTCGATTTTTCCAGAACATGTCTTTCAGTCCAAATCGGAGGCAATCGAAATGACAACGCATATGTGCATGTGTAGCGTTCTAACGTTGTGTCGACACTGTTCGCATCATCATCATACAGGTTTTCGTCATGATGCTGCCCTTCTGCGCTTACCTGTGCGCCGAGATGTGCGGCCTATCGTCCATCATGGCGTAGGGCTACATTTCTTCTTCTTCTTTGAACAATCATTACAACTACAGCGTGGTGTTCTGCGCCTGCTCCATGAAGCCGTACATCAAGGAGAACGTCTCGGAGAAGTCTCTGTCGGCGATCAACTACTTTGCAAAGGTGCTTGCTTTAATGAATGGATTTCACGAAAGATATGCACAGGTGTTGTCGATGTCCTGCGAGACGGTAATCTTCGTCTTCCTCGGGCTCTCGACCGTTTCGTCGGATCACCACTGGGACACGGCTTTCATCGTCCTGACCTGCGTCTTCTGTCTGATTTACAGAACTCTGGGTTCGGAAATGGAAGCACTTTTGAAGTGATAAGTATGAAAGCACAACAGGCGTCGTGCTATTGTGCTTTGTCCTGAACAAGTATCGCCTGAACAAATTCTCAAAGGTCGGTGGAGCGATAGCCGCATATGTATAATTATTGGAAATTTCTATTATAGGTCGACCAGTTCATCATGGCCTACGGCGGACTACGTGGCGCCATTGCCTATGGATTGGTGGTCGCATTACCGAGTGAGCGTTGAGTGTAGCTTATGGAAACACATTAGTGATGTTTTGCGCCGATAGAAATCCCACTCTTTTTGCGTCCAAAACTTGAGCCATCTTCAAAGCCAATCGGAAAGGCAGCGGGGAATCCTGTGATCCATTTGCAGTAATGCCGGCGCGCAACCTATTCGTGACGAGCACGATCGTCGTCATCTACTTTACCGTCTTTCTGCAGGCAAATCCATCTTGTGCGTTGACTCAATGTTATGGACATAATCATAGGGAATGACCCTGAAGCCGATCGCTCAATTCCTTCAAGTCGAGCGCAAGAACGTTCACAAGAAGGACATGATCGAGTACATCTATGAACACGTGGGATTGTTTTCTGCCTTGTGAAACTAATCTTCAAGTTTAGTTGATTGATTTCACCATGTCAGGAATGGAAGATATCGCTGGGCAGCGAGGACACCACTGGATTCGAGACACGTAATTGACTTTTGTTCCACAAAACAAAAGCCTCGTCAGGTTTGACATGCTCAACCAGCGCTACATCAAGCCGATCGTGATCAATAAGAAGAGTCTGAAGAAACTGGACAAGACGACGCTTCTCCGACAGTACAAGCGACTCCAGATGCAGGACGCAAAGGACCTGGCTAGGTTTCATTATTGTTCTACATGTAAAACAAAGCGTGATGCAAAACGCAGTGGGCGCGGCGATGTCTTCAAGAACCAGATCTTCGTTCAGGCGCTGGTCGAGCACACCCGGTCTCGAAGTAACACCCTCGCGGCAGCGTAATCTTTCTGGGAACATGTTGAAACGTGATGATGAATGACAATACAGAGACATGGACGGTAACCCGATCCCGACGGTCTCGCGAAGAGTGGACGTCATGATGGATCAGATGAGCCATGAGGTTGAATAGCGTTCATTTTATTCACAAAATGGCTAGAGAATAGCTAGAAAGATAGTGCCAATGTGACACTTGAAGAAAACAGAAGGGAGAGCCGATCCGCTGGGCACCATGTCGACGGATCATCTAGTTGAGCGAAGTGCGGAAAGTGAAATGACGAGAGCCATATGCAGCGTTGCGACGAAATGTCAACTCGTATGACGAATTCACTTTTCAGGCGTACTCCCGTCAATTGCCCGGCATCATGCATCGACATGAGATTCCAGACGACGACGATGACAACGATGATGACATCGAGGTGGAGCCCGAAAATGTGGCCTCGGTGGTGATCGAGGGTCGTCGACGATCGTCGAGGGATTATGTCGACGACCTATGAAGAACTCTTCGGGGTGATGGAAACAGGGATAAAAGAGAGCGCGTTTCAAGTGAGACGAGAAGGAATTGGCACCACATAGATCAGACACTATTTAGTCCTACGCAATACTTTTGGCAGTCGACGGAAGACACACAATGCATATACGGGTCGAACGAGAAGCGCACATTGAGAGTAGAGAAAGGAGACGATATGAAGGTCGATGACGCCAGGGCTGTATATCGAGCTGCTATGTTTGAGACAGATTTTGCATAGAGAAGGAGTTGGTGATGACGATTTCTGCAAGTCTAAATAGCCTGGCCGATTGGCGGCGCGACACGTCGAGCACTCGTCCGATGGCCGCCCCGCCGCTTGTGATATCTTCCTGCCCGCAAGTTTCAGCACCCTGCTCGCCGGAGTGCAAGACCACTGACGACAATTCTTCACTGTGCAAACGTGTATTTGGCCCACTATTCATTGGCAAGTATCGGTGTAAGCTACGTGGTGGATGGTACCGCTGAACTGTATATTGCACACAACAGGATGTTTGGTGATACTAACTGACGAAAGAGGAATACGGGGGTGTCGCGGAGCGACGTGTAATCACACGACATTCATACCCGCACATCGCCCAAGGCGCCTTCTTAAACAGCTGTTGCTACCTCCACTCGTTATTGCTACTGCTATCGCTCGTCGTTGCTGCTCTTCCCGCTCGCATTGTTGGTAAAGCTGCTTTTCT
Organism: Bunonema sp. RGD898; assembly: GCA_014805405.1. Classification (NCBI taxonomy): domain Eukaryota; kingdom Metazoa; phylum Nematoda; class Chromadorea; order Rhabditida; family Bunonematidae; genus Bunonema; species Bunonema sp. RGD898. Next base: position 3,828 of record JACMII010000183.1, on the reverse strand, counting down.
GACTGGGTACGGTACAGGGCGAATCAAGAGATCAAATGAAGGCGATTCCAGGTAGGTGCTCGGCGTTCAGCATGCGGGACACACTCTCGCACTTTCTCGGGTTTTCCAAGTCTTGCGACGAGCACTGGCCGGTGGCGAGCAGCGCGGCGAACGTCTCCCTGGCCTTCCAGGCCACGAGATGCGCGTAGTAGGTCGGGATCGGGACCGTCGACGGCTTGGTGGTGCGCGATCCGACGAAGCACAGCTCATAGCAGAGCGTCTGTGCTTCTCCCTCTCTCTCAATTCACGTGTCCGTCTCTTGGAACCTGAATCTGGTCGGCGCTCAGCTCCCACTCGTCGTAGAGGACCGTATAGTGCGCGGGACGAGCCGTGCCGGTCAAAGCGAACTGCGAGCACAGGTAGAAATCGAAGCGACTCGACGACACGATGGCTTGATCGACAACCGTTCCGGATTGCACGTTCTCGGCGGTATGCTTTCTGAACGCGTCCATCTCTCATCATGCACCTCCCTTCCCGAGCGAGCGATGCCTACCCGTCCTCGGTCGGGACTTTCCGGAAGAAACGCGTCTGATGCCGCTTCTGAACCACGACGTAGGTGATGGTCGGGCGATAGTCGGGTCTAGGTCATTCGCTGTTGAGCATAAGTCATCATCCATTCTCTCACCCGATTTGCTTGCATCCTTCCATGATGTTCCGGATCTCCGTGCTGCCGACCGGCTCCATCTCCGAATCGGAGAGCCCATCTCTCAGTACGACAATGTGTTCGGGCTTCGTTCCCGACTTCTGCAACACTCCCCCCTCCTCCCTCCGAGTTTGGGAAACACAAACCTTGTGATAGTTGCCGACAAAATAAACAAAGTCATTCTCGAAGTTGACCACTTTCTCGGTGCCCGGTTGCAATCGCAATCTGGAAGCGTAGTGCGCCGCCCGGTCGTCGATCGTTGCAACGAGCGCCGCGATGGAAACCTCCTCCAGACGACTGGATCCCTTGAAGAGGCGTTGACTCTGAATTCAGACACCACGAACGTCGCTCAGCCGAGTCTCCAAACTAGCCTCTGGTGTCGGGTGCGTCACGTCGATTCCCATGAACATGGTTCCCGCGTACTTTGACGGTCCCGTCCTCTGCTGCTCGCGCCTTTTCTCCATCTCCAGAAGTTCCTGGTTGTACTCGTCGTCGTCCTCGTCGTCCGTGTCAGAGGACGGGGCCGACGGCGACGACGACGGCAGAGCGTTGTCTCGATTTGGTCGCATCCGTTGCGGTCTCTCCCCAAAGACGATCTGGTTGATTCCGCCGAGTTTCGCGTTGATCTGTCGCGCGAAGCCGTATCGGACGCCGTGTCGGGTTCGATCGCCCTGCTCCAGCGTTCTGCGAACGGTCTCGAGCAGCGCCACTTGACTTGGAATAGCGAGCAGAGTGTCCATGATGTGATGGATCAATCCGTATCCGTTGTGCTGGCGGTCCGTCACGAAACAGACCAGCAGGTTTTTATGAGCGGACGCTCCCGGGAAACGGCCTTCGAAATCCCGTGCCATGTCTCGCATGTCGTGATAGATCTGCTGTTCCTCAGGCGACGGTGGTGGTGGTGGCGGCGGTGGAGCCGCTTTCCGTGGTGGCCCACCTCGTCCGCCTCGTCCTCCACGACCTCCCCGTCCACGACCCCGTTGCTGCTGCTGCTGGGGTGGACGTTGCTGCTGTTGTTGCTGTTGCCATTGGTTGCGGCGTCTTTCCGACTCCTCGTCCATCTCGTGATAGGTGTAGATAATTCGATTCTCGGGGAAGATTCGACTCTCGATGTGAAGGCCCATTTCGCGCGACGTACCGATGATTTCGCGCGCAAATTCGTGCAGGGGCTCCGTGCCTTCCTGCCAGCACTCGTTGACGACTACCAGTGCGAGGTGCAGTTTCGTCTAGACATTCATGAACCTCTCCGAAAAAACCCACAACGTACGTGCTCTCCTTCCATTGCTTGTTGCGCGGGAATCACGAGCCTCGACATTTCAAAAGCCCTAGTCTCAGGATTGTGTTCGGCCACTCGTCGATCGCCAGTTGTCACTCTCGGCGCATCGAGTCGTCGTGCCTCGGCCTCGCGCATGTCCTCGTCGACTTGCACTCCAAAAGCCATCATGAACGGGTCTTCGTGATGTTTCAGGAAACGGCGCAATCGGTTGATCAGCTGATAAGCCCTGTCCGGCGAGTGCGTTGCGAACTGCACCCTTCTACGATAGCACGACATCCGGAGCGTCTACCTTGATGAATCGCTCCTGTTGTGCTTCGCTCAGAAGTGCACGATGCTTCTGGGGCGTATCGTGAATCTTGAGCAGTTCCAGTGGAACGAAAAGTTTTTGAGCGCCAGAACGAACCTGACCATTAAATGGTTAGTATCAGTTCTTCCTACAACTTCTCACCTCGCACATGTTCATGGAAGGAAAGTGAAGCTCCCGCCCGACAGCCGCGTAGAATCGGTCGATCGTATCATGGGGGTCGTTCGACAAGCCGAACGAATTCGCAGAAACTTCCAGAATCTTGATGAGTGTGAATTGAGTTGGAATTGGAGGGGAATAAATGCCTTGGTGAGCACAACGTGACGCTCCGTCAGGACCCATCGCCTTTCGTGCTCCATGTAAACTGGTGTTGAATCGCATTTCAGACGAACACCTGTGAAGGTGAGAGCGCTGCCCAGTCATTGTCTCTCGCTGAAACTAACCTCCAGCCTTTCGAACTAACATCTTTTGCAGACGTTCGCGTGCCTCCGGGCTCAGAATTGTCTTTTGAATGCGGCTGTAGTCCGTCGCTTCGTCAAACTTGCGATCCGTCATGATCTCGACGTAGAATTGCAGTACAGTCAGATCCATGGCTCTGTAGAGCCCGTGCAAGAGATGGTAGTTCACCACTCGATCCAGCTTGTTCTCCATGTTGCGAACCGTTACATAGAGACCGATCCAGGCACGACGACCGGGACCGATGTACTCCTGCGATATGATGAAGAGAGAAACAAGGGAACTCCACATTTGGGTCGCCACTCCTCCTCGGTACCATGCACAGATTGTTTCCGGCAGCCACAAATCGCTGACGAACCTCTTTTTGTTCACTAAAGTACAAAGTCTGCTCGAGTAGTTCAAAAAACCAACCGCAAATCCTCCATCCTCGCATTCTGCGTCAACAAGGCACGGAGAAAGTGATTTCGTTCGCGATCAATCTCGGAGTCCGCTTCTCCAAACAACGACAGCACAGGATTGAATGCGGCAGGCCTAATGAACATTCGGAACTGCCACTCGCTAGGATCCTAAAAAATCATGCGGCGATGATGATGAAGAATATTCGGGTGCCTTGAAGTCGAAGAGTTGACGATGGACAATATGCCCGCGCCCTTCTACTTTTTCCCGATCCGAAAAACTGCGTCGCGGACTGACAGAACACCACGCAGTTTTTTCGTCGTCGAATACCTATTCGAGAGTGTAGATTGGTCTATTTTTCGAATAGATTACCAGGAAGTAGCGCTCCTCCGGTCCCAATCCCAACAACTGCAAGGCCGAGTCCCAGAAAATGGTACGCCTCTCATCTCTTAAAGTATATATACTACGAGATCGTCGAGCGCAAGAGCCAACCTGTTGACGCATTCTACTGGTTCGGTGAAATCAAAGCCACGTCCTTGTTTGACTCTTTGTATTTCCTCAATCATGACGTCGAATTTGTAGACCTGTGAAACCTGGACTTGAGATATGAACCGAAGAAAGACAATACTTCGCGTGGGGTCTGTTGTTGATTCTGTTGTTGGTCGTTGAAAAGTAGTTTGAAGTAGTTGACAACCACGGAACACCTTTCTCCAC
>JACMII010000182.1:13044-29026 GCA_014805405.1 Bunonema sp. RGD898 | reverse complement strand
TCGTCCCCGCAGATCGAACTCTGGCCCTTTGCTCCTCCTCCTCCCTCTCCAGCCCATTCTTCATCGTCTGCGCGGTGAGCAGTGCCAATTAAAACCGAATATCCGTGCTGCTGCTGTCCGCAGACTTCTCTCTTCGAGTGAGTTGAGCGACGCACGCTGGAACGAGGGAATGTGTGCGCGGGTGGAGGAAGATCGTAAAGACCGCCTGCTCTGGTGCTGTGCACCGCCGTAAATTGAGTCGCCGCACAACAGGCAGCCTGAAAAATGGCCTCTCCTCTTCTAGTCTTCCTTCTCCCTCCCCGCATTGCTCTTCTGACCTTGACGCGCGCGTGCGAGTGCTGCTGAGTTCCCCGCACCGCATTCCCCGGGAAGAGACACGGAGAGAGGAGGAACAAGAGGGAGAAGAACAGCCGCCGCCACTCCCACACATGCGAGCGCGCGAGACAAGACGGCGGCGGCTCGTGTCCTTTGAGATGATGAGCGGACAGAGAAAGAAGAGGAGGGGGAGACTATAAGCTGCGCGAGGAACAAAGGGTATTCCCCTTGCTCTCGCTCTCACGCGCGCGCGCTCTCTCTCTCAGGCGACTGTCTCTATCGAGATTGGCGGCGGCGGCACACTGCTGCATGCCAAATTAGCTGCGAGTGTGCCGGAGGCAGAAACCAAGAGGAGGAATGAAGACGACAGAGGGGGACGGTGGTAGTGACGACGATGATGAAGCTCTGCGGCGTAAACGCGCAACTGGTTTCCCTCTCAGAGTCTATCTGTCCGTCTAGAGAATAGAAGAATTCCAATTACGCTCTTTCACATGGCCTTGACTTGATGGCAAGGTGCATAGCACAATGACAAAGTGGCATTCAGTTGCGTTGCGACTGCTAATTGGCATTGACGAGTGTTGCGCGCGTGCGCACGCGTTGCATGATCTTGACAACGACGAGTGAAGAGGAGAGTCTGCATTCGATTGACAGACGTTCCCCTACCGCCCTCGCAACTCATCCTCCTACCCTGGTTGGTTGTCTCACGACGGAGATACCAATTAGCTGGAGCAGTACTTGAAGCGCAGTAGATAGATTCGTCCTACTGCGCATGACAAGTGTCCTCCTTTCACTCTCCCTCACACTCGAATAGCAGTCAGGAGGGAGAAGATGTGCCGCCGCCACCGCTGCGCAATTTCCCCCGCTACCTTCCTCGCCCTCCTGCAGTCGCGTGTCTTGCTTTGCTCCCAAAGGGTCAGATGTGGCGGCACCGCTGCGGCCGCCGGAAATTACGGTCCCCGAGCAGCAGCAGCAGCACAAGGTGCGCAATCTCTCGCAACCCTAGAGAGCGAGATGGTCAACAGCGCAAAGAGAGAGAGGGAGAGAAAGGGAACGAGGAAGAAGGAGCGGCTGCGGCGGCAGCAGCAGACTGTCCCATGCAAAGGGCAAGGACGAGGGACATATAACCGAGCAACGACTTTATGCGCGTGCATGTGCCTTCCTTTCACTCTCTATGCGCGCACCGTTGCGGGGCGGCGGCGACAGTAGCAGCAGCAGTCATATCCCTGCTGTCGCGCAGCATTCCGATGTGCACCATGCCCTGCGGTCATCGTCTCACAGGAAGGGGACACTATTCGGGAGAGGGGAGAGAGGCGAAGCAGCCCGCGGGGCACAATTAACACTTCATGGGAAGTGGACTGCGGCCAGAGTCCATGCATTTCCGAGCGCAAGAGAGATGGAGAGGTGGTGGTGGTGGTGACGGAGCCGTCGCCCTGTCGGGTAGCGTCTCTCCGGGGACAGTCGAGGAACGCGCAAAGCAGATTGATGTGGTCGTGCGACGTCTCTGGGAGGGGATCGCATGTCACTCAACCTGGTGCAAGAGGGATAATGCAACGCCACCTATGCATACTAATCCGAACGACTTGCCTACCGACCGACCGACCGACAACTAGTGCCTGAAGCGCTGCTGCTGCTGCTGTCGCCGCCGCCAGACGATGCATGTCAGTCTCGTCCGAACCGACATGCATAGCGGCCAACTCTCTGGCTCCGTCTGCTTCGCTCCACCACCTGCCGCTGTCCTACGACGAGACCAGCGCTCGCTCTCTTCCCCTGACTCTCATTCGCGGTCCACTGATCCGGGACAAAGCCTCCGCCCTCGGCTTCTCGGGAGAAAATGAGCACCACTCTCATTGCGAGAGAGAGAGACACACACAAACATATGTACATACACCCGGGAGTCTGCGCGTTTTCCAGACGCTTTGCAGAGAGCAGCTGCAGACGCTTTGAAGTGCCTTCTGGCAGGAGAGAGGAGGTGTCGAAAAAGGGACGGACGCGTCTCTCTCTCTCTCCCTCTCACTCCATCTCGGAACGCCAAGTGTGGAGAAGAGGGAGAGATGGCGCATGTGTGGCAAGACGAGTGGATGGAAGAGGAGCGACAAATTCACGCGCACATGGCAATTCCCCGCGCCTCTTCCCGGACGAAGACGTTGGAGTAGTATATGACCAGGAGAAGGCGGCGGTGGTGGTGGTAGAAGAGAGAGAGGGGTATTTTCGCATCAGCCGTACACGGTCGGTTGAACTCTCCTCCTTCCCCTCTCCCTCCTCCGTCTCCACCTCGTCCACTTACAGCGCTGTTACCCTAAACGCTGCTCCAAATTGGGCTGCTGGCACGAGCAGCAGTGCAAAGGAGAGAGAGCGAGTAATACGAGCATGGACGGGTGGTGTGGCGGGTGTGACAACTACTTGGATGAGAGGAGGGGAGAGAAGGGCGACAGGTGGCGAAAGTCGCGACGGAAGGCTGCCAATTGTTCGCTTCCTCTTCAGTCTCTCTTCTTTCCAAACGTGCACGCGCGCGCGCGGCAACACCTGCCCGTATTCCAGGAACGGACAGGACGGCGAGGTGCGAACGGGAAACGAGCGCGCAAATAGGCAGCTTCCTCTCCCACAAAGGAAGGTAGCAGGAAGGAAGAGATGGAGAGAGAGAGGAAGGAAGGAACAACAACAATGCGCATACGGACAGATGGCGGGAGGAACAAGTATGGTTGAAGCGGAGAAGGGGAATAATCGCCCGCCCGCTCGCTTGCTTGCTCGCTCGCTCGCCTCCCGATTAGGATGTGCGCGCGCGGAGCGGAAACACAAACATTTACCCAGGGAAAGAGACTCGGACGGCTTATCACCGCCCGCCAACATCGCCGGGCAGACAAATCTGATCACGAGATTAGCAGCGTTGTGATAGAGCGCAGAAAGGCAAACACAACATTGACCATGGCCGGAGGGGGGAGGGCACGCTCTCAATCGACTGCACTGAAACGTCGCTTAACCTCGAGATTGAGAAGGAGACTCGCGATTTGCATCGTGCCCGGAGACACACGAGCGGATGCGAATTGCCGATCGAGAGACATTTAGCATCATACGTAGTGACTGCAGATTACACCTCAACTGGAACGTCTTGTCGACTTGCGCGCTTCAAGGGGAATGCGCCGATGTGGCGCCGAACTCTGACTCTTCCACTCGTTTTCGGTCGTCGACTTTCGTCCTACGCTCCACGGTGAGACGGCCTTTGCAGCACAAAATCAAAGAGAGCGCAGAAAGTCCACGCACTACGAGGTGCTGGGCGTCAAGGAAAAGGCGTCGGACGCCGAGATTCAGACGGCCTTTGTCAAAAAGACCAAAGAAGTTGGCGTTCTTCACTATTCCACCATGAGTTTAGTTGCACCCTGATCTTGGCGGCGTTTCGCGAGCCGAGGAGTTTTCGCGCCTGAAGGAGGCGTACGACGCACTGCGAAAGCCGGAAAAGAGACAGGTTTATTTCGTGAGTCTATGTCACAACGCGTAATCATGCGTTAGAACTACGACCGAGCTCTTGACGACCGGCGCGCAAGGAGGGGTGGACATTTGCAGGAGGTCATTATTTGCCAATTCCATAGATTTCGCTCCAACTTAGGTAAGTCCCGCGGATCCCGTCTCGTCGGTGCTGAAGAGAGTCGCGGGCGCGAGAAGATCCAGCCCGCAGACCCTTCATCTCTCGTCGACGCCGCACTTTATCAATCCGGCGGTAATTACCTAGTTTTACCCGACAATATTCGACAATACTCTCCATCTAGGAGATTCTCGACCGCGAGCGCCGCTTCAATCGTGGCTTCACCCTGATCGGCGTGGTCTTTCTCTCCGCGATCGTCGCAAACGTGCTATTCATCAAGTATCTCTCATATTTACTCGTAATGCATGAGGAGGGATACAGATTCTACCTTCAACGCGAGCAGTCCACGGATAAACTGGAGTCGTAATGTTGAGGCTCGGGTTCGTGTCGTCTGTCCGCTCGTTGCACACGTCGCATGCGTGGTTTGCACGATCTTTGCACGACCTTATGACGAAAAACTGACATCAGCCAACGCACCTTCTACGAGGTTCTGGGCGTCCCGGTGAATGCGACGCAGCGCGAGATCAAGGCGGCTTATTTTGAAAAGTCCAAAAAGGTTTCAACTGTTTTTCTCTCATTGCATAAATGTTTTAGCTGCATCCAGACCTCAAGTCTGGCGATCCAAAGCTCTTCGTCGAGTTGAACGAAGCGTACTCGGTGCTCAAGGAACCAAACAGGTTTGTCGTGGGGTATTTTCAAATTGTAGAATTTAGTCGCCGCGACTACGACGCTCAACTTGCGGGTCCCGCTTTCCGACCGCGCTACTCTGGCGACTACGGAGCTGTAATATCTCCACTAGTCGCAAGCAGTGTTCATTTAGTGGTCGACAAACTCGAACGTCTATCGGGATCCGATGAATTTCAAAAATTACGCTGGTGCCCGTCCGGAAAAGGCGTACACGGCGAAGGACTACGAACGGGTGCGACTTGGACATTTCACAAACATTGTGCAATGGATTTCAGGTCTGGCAGGAGTACGCTCGCGTTCGGGAGCGTTATGGCGGCGGCCCGTTCGATTTCATGGGCAAACCGTCGACAGGATCTAGCGAATGGGAGGAATACGAGCGCAAACGGCGGGAGAGATGGCGTCAGTTCAGCGGACGCTACCCATTTGGGGCACCGGACAGGGCATTCTCGTACGGCCGGCAAACCAGAGAGCAATGGGAGGAAAGCGTGAAGCGAAGCCGAGAAGCATTCAAAAAGATGCTGATCGTCTACGCTACCGTCGCCTTCCTAATTGCGGCGGGAAAGGTGTTACTGTTCGACGGGTTCGTCTTGATCTTCTTGCAGTTTGAGTACGACACGCATATGTTCAGGATGCAGCAGCGGCAAAACGTGGAGGACTCATCGAGGAAAGGGCACGAGTACGACAGGATGATATACAAGCCGCCTCCTTCGCCACTCGGAAGAACCGAGATAGGAGGAGGGTCAGGATTTGGAGTGACGCCTGCAGAAATTGCACCCCATAGAGACGTACCGCGCGGATTCTAGTCAATAAAGATGCGGAAGAAGGGAATCGCGATGATGGTTGCTGTTGTGCTGCTGCGTGCACGAGAAGTTGAACTATGAAACCGCAATCGTCGATCTTGATCGACCCGCCTTGTCTGACCGATGCCTTCCGTAGTGGAAACGAACGCCCTCGGTCGTATTTGCGCGATACACCGAATCGCAGCTATCCTCGCGCGTCAGCGAACCCCCCGATGCTAATCATTCTTCGCTACCTGAATATCCTTGTGCAATTTCTGCTCTTCACTGTCCACTCTTCAGAAGGGGTCGCCAGGACCGATGAGTTATTCGCCTGCAAATATTTTGACGTGTGCGACCTGCAGAAGCCTATTTTCGGACTCTATCACGGGTACTTTTGTTGCGTGGTCGCGATGCGCCATGATCAGAAGGGGAGGAGGACAGTCACGCGATTGCATGGAGAAAAGAAGAGGGAAGGAGAAGAGACGGTGACGACGATGATGCTGATCGAGTTTGACAGTCTTCGGTCTCCCCGTCCCTGCCTTTCCTTCTCTTTTCCTTCCCGCCACGCCAATCCATGCGTGTGTTTGGAGGTCATCAGCTGCGCTGTTGTTGTGTGCCCTGCGACGACGACGACGACCAATTAGAAAGGTAGCGGGCAAGCGAGCGAGCGAGCGAGCGAGTGAGTGAGCGAGCAAGGAGGCGCTGTTTTCTGTTTTGCCGTATGTTGACCACTTCACTCTCAGACAGCTCAACAACCCGCACACGCTCTTTTCACTTTCCCCTGGCGCCAGAAGGGAGTTGTTTCCTCCCGCCACCGTCCACCACTCTCTTCCTCTCCTCCTCCTCCGCTCGCCGCCAAGACCTGGTTCCTGGCGCCGTCGAGAAAGACGATTGTCAGGAAATAGAATGACGAATCGCCGGATCCACGTCTTCCGCGAGCAGGTCGCCACACTGCTGGGCGACTTCGTGGCCATTCAGGTTACATCAATGTCAAGGCGGCTACGTTGTGGATAGTGCAGAAGTCGCCCGTGTACAACCTCTCGGCCGCCTCGCAAAACAGCCTGAACGAGTGCGCCAAGCAAGAGACGCTGGCGTTTCGGCAAAAGGTCAGCAGCCACTGATTCGACCTCGACGCACGAACCAACAGAGGGCACTGTCGCTCGGATCGGCAGACAAATCGGCAATGGGTCGACGCGGGATTCGAAATCAGAATGGCAACGAGGAGACCACGTCAACACCGCTTCGAGACGATCCTCTTCGGGCGTCGGCGCCCGCGAAGATCGAGGGAAAGTCGAGACGATTTTTCCCCCGATTATCCTGGCGCGTTCATCGGTATGGCGAACGGTCTTGAAAACGCCATTGCGACAAGAACTGTAGAGACGACCCGACACGAGGAGATGACTCGACGATTGCCGCGTCGACGACCAGCGTTGTATGTGTTCGCCTTGCATTTTCGAACTTCAAATTTCAGAATCAGTGTCCGGCGATCGCCGAAGAGTCCGACGAGCAGACGATGTCCTCGGACAAGCTGGAGATTTCAACGCAGAAGGCACATCATCATCATCAGAAGCAGCAAAATTGCACGACACTGCGACTTGGTTGAAATCTACTCAACAAGATTGTCGTCATCCTCTCCCGCACACATGTTTCTGTTCTCCCCTCGGATACCTGCAGTTTCTCCGTGGACAAGGTCGCGATGCGAACACTCGCGCGATGCAAACCTATGTATATAAAATTGATGACTGAGATAGACGATCGATCCATCTTCCTCCGCTCCTCGACTACCACGGCCGGTTGTTGTGGAAATTCAGAGGCGTCGCCTTGATGAAGTCGACACCCGTCGGGTTGACGATCGTCTCGTACCGGTCCTCCGGCCCAAAGACGCCCTGAGCGCATCTTCGTCGGGGAAATCCCCCGCCCACCAACCTTCACTTCGCCGCTCCACAGATCCTGGATGTGGTACTTAGCCGGGTTCTTGAGGCCGAGATCCTTCAGGATGAAGCCGACGTTCTGAAAATCCACTCTTATCAATATCGCACGTGCGTTCCACCATTTTCGTGGTCCAGTGCCGATTCAACGCCGCGATGGCGTAGGAAAACACACCTCCCCGTGCGGGCGTCATTGGTTTCACGTAGACTCCGACGTAGGTGGTCTGAGATTTTGTGTCAAACGGAGAACGACAAGTGCATACATTGGCAACCAGTCGTCCCATGATTCCGAGTGGGTCCTGATCGACGGCGATCACTCGGCTGTTCAGCAAAATCTCCCGGAACTCGGGGCCGATCGAGCGCAGATCGTTGGACATGATGAGTGGTGCCGACCAGATCGACCAGATCGTCATTTGCGCCTTTGACATGTCGACCGTGATGCCCTGGTTACCGACAACGATCATATCCGGATCGTGCCAATGTCCGGGTCCGTGCGTGGGAATGTGCCTGAAGGGATCAATCATGCACGAATCCGTTGGCAGTTGCCCTACTTGTCCTGCATGTGATCATAGTAGTTGATGATTCCCGCGATCGAGGTCCAGCTGCTCGCAATATCCACGTAATTACGCCTGGTCAATCGATAGTGTACGTTTGTGATGGCGTACATACCACAGATTGCAATAGTGCCCTATGACGTTGTAGTCGACCAGATGCGGCTGATCGATCAGGTAGGCGGGCCAAGAGCAACTGTACGCAATCGCGCGACCGGACTGATTCAGGCGCTGCGCCATCTCGGGATAGCCTGCAACAAACAAGAGGTACATTCATTTGTCTTTTTGCATGAAAGAGCCGAGCAAGTGGTTCGGTTAGTTCGTCGACTTTGTGGGCAACTCTAAGGGTTGAGCGATCGCAGAATTATCCGTTTGCGGATACGGCGGCAGATAAATTTAGCGGGCAACGGGGTGGGCAGATGAGAGATCATGCAAAGTGGAGACTAAATGGTGATTCGAGACATCGTATCGAGCACGTTGATATATCGGGCGGGGATTTTTGATTCTAGGCGGACAGATTATCCGGAAACGAACACTACATAGGATAGCGGTGAGAATTTCCACCCAACTTACCAACTGACATGAGCGATAGGTCGATATTGCACCCGTCCAACTTGAGGTAGTCCACCTCCCACGCCGCAAACGTATCCGCGTCGAGCTTCAGGAAGCCGTAACTGCCAGGAAATCCAGCACAAGTTTTTGTGCCATAGTCCTCGTAAATGCCTAAAATCGCCAGCATTCACGGAAAGGTCTCGTATGTGGATACCGAATTTCAGCCCCTTCGCTTGGACGTAGTTCGCCAACGCCTTCATTCCGCTCGGGAACCGCTGCTGGTCGGACACCAGAACTCCGCGAGAATCGCGGCTCCGCTCCATCCAACAGTCATCGACGTGAACCTGGCTGTAGGGTTTATTTCTGAACCGAAAGCGGAAGTCTCTTATTTCGGAGCTCACTTCGGCGGAATTCCGATTCACTCCGAAATAAGAGCGAAAATTCCGAAATATCGCAGCCTCACGTATGTATAGCCGGCGGCGCTGTATCCGTCGGACACCAAGTGGTCGGCCATCTGCTTGTACAACTGCTCGCTGATGCAGGTCGTGGGATGACGTTGGCAGTCCATTTCTTAGACTTAGACTTAGATAGGAGACATGGCATTATGCAAACCACAGTAGAACGCCGTCCACGACATCCAGCCCATCGGCGGGGTGCTGAAATCGATGGTTTTGACAGCGTTCGCCGCCGAGCTTTGCTCAATGATCAAACAATCTGCGATTCCGAGTAACTATCGTCAAACAATTTGAACCGAGACGAACTCCCTCTCCCTCACTGCCTAGCCCGTCGGTCGTCAACCTCAAATATTGATTGGCCCCGTTGGGTTGAGTCAAACGAACAAATGAGCAGACAAACGACGTTTCACAAAGGGTAGTGGACCTACCGCAGGAGCCCATTATCCAGGGCCTGGGCGCCAGTCAGGGCGAGCAGCAGAAGAAGCGCCGAGAATTGCACCATCTCTATTAGACGAGTCGTCGTCGTGACGTGAGTAATGTCAGCTGTCGTTGTCGTCGTCGTCGTCACGCCTTACCTTGTGTCAGATTAGTCCTTTGCCTGTGCCTGGAATCAGGTAGTCAATAAAACATCGCGCTCAATGGGGTGAGCACACGAGCGGGTCAATAATGTGCACTCGCGTTGGGTGAGCGACAAAACAAACATAACCCTGGGAAAGGGGCGGGGGGAGCTTGCTCCATGTCAGTATTTCCGCCGATCCTGCAGCACGGCGAGGTCGAGAGACCCCTCTCGATGAGCGCAATACTTATGCACAGCCGTGAAAGTCGCTTTATCCCAGCACCTTCATGGTCTGTTCGTAGACCACAAAGAGCACAGCGTTGACGGGGAAACCGCGCAACGCCATGGTCAGGCCGCCGCGGAAAAACCCCTTCGGTCCGTCCGCCTTCAGAACTTCGAAAATCACGGAAAAGACGCCGGACGGACGCCCGCCTCCGGTCTCTTGAACCTGGATCCGGTTCTTGACCACTTCGCACGGGCAAACCGAGAACCAGGAGGCTGCGCCTGCGAATCCACCAGCGAAGAACTAGATGATTTTTGCGTCGTAAATTCCCCCTCGTCGAGCAGCATACTTGAGCCCAAGTGTCATGGCAGTCCAGATCCAAGAGCTTCTTGTAGAAGACGTGGTATCCGGGCAGGTAGACCCACCAGCCGATGAAATCACGGACCGTCATCGCGGCTCCGCCTTGGTAGAACCCACGGAGCCCTCTCTCGCGCCAGATTCTCCCTGCGCACTGGGCCGGTCCCCCGTAGCGAGCGTTTTCTCCCGCGACAGCGTGCCCGAAAACGTCGACTCGATGCTGCTGAACTTGCAGTCGCGTCTTGATCAGCTCAATCGGAATGGCCGGCACAAGCTGAGCGGCCGCGCCCACGGTCGTCGCCAAGACAACCTACAGAGTGCCCTCTGGTCATCCCCCTCAAGCATAGAAAGCGACGACACACTACTCATCGGCGTCTCGGTCCTATGCTGCTGTCCTTGTCCGTCTGCGGTCTCCGGGTGCAAATAGCGGATCGTCTGACCGTAACCGGTGAAGAGGATCGCGTTGAGGGCGCCCGTCGCCCAGAAGGGAAAGGACATCCCCTTGTACAGGGCGAAGACGGACTCCTGTTTGGCGGTCTTCAGGAAGACGTCTAGGATGCCGGAGAACGCTCCCGGCATGGTTTGAAGTCGCGCTTTCACGGTGTCCATCGGGTGGCCGACGACTAAGCCGGCACACCCGGACAGCCAACCCGCGACGAGGTCGGCCCACATTTGGGCGGTCTATCGAAGAAGACGACGACGACGAGCAAACTAATAGCTATTGCGCTGCTCTAGGACTATGAGGGCTGTGCAAAGCGCGAGCACGGCCCGGCACCGTCCGATAAGCAGCAGCTGCTCTTCTCCGCGCTGTCCCTTCATCTCTCCTTCTTATCAATCCGGAATGGTCACTGCCGACCGAGCAGCGAGGAGGCTACTCGGTCATATGACCACCACGACCTAGGGACGAGAACGATCGTCAGATTTGAATGCGTCGGCCGGAAAATTATTGAAAAATTGAAAGACCGTCACACTTCCCACACAGCCAGTAGTGGAGTCAACTGGGAAGTCGAGTAATCAACGCCCGCGTGGAACAGGGAACTTCCTACTTCGAGCGAAGGGACGATTTTACTTGGAGTGGCACCCCCGTCGTCCGCGACATGAGCGACGACGACCGAATAGCGCAGAAAGACGACGCGCCGCACCGTCGTCGGTAGGCACGCACACGGCGACCACAATTACGGAGCGAAGTGGTAGGAGAAGATGGAGGGGGACAAAACTTGAAGAGGAGGAGAGGGGGCGTGAGGACGAGCACACTGCTGGCCTTCAACCTGCTGCTCCCACACCGCCCCACCACCATCACCGCCATCACCAACAAGTGAGACAGGAACGCCCTCCCTCGCAGTCCGTCTCGTTGTCAGCGCCCATCGCACAACTCTCCGCACCCCCTCTATTCCAGTCTCGCTTCTTGGCGCGCGGCGTTGACCTCTTCTCTCGCCTCCCCCCCTCTTTGCCTTTCCTCTTCCTCCTCCTCCTCCCGAACCAGTACCCATTACACAGCATGACCACCGCGCTTTGCCTATCACCGCCGCCGCCGCCGTTGCGGCTTGTCGTCGCTGTCGTCATACTGATTGACGCCGACGGAGTAAGTGTACAGAAAACGGTACAACCGCCACAGTCCAATATTTCCGTCACACTACTAGTGGCTGCCTTCGCTCGTGCACTCGTCCGATTAGAGTCGTTTCACGAAATCCGCTCTCGTCACATTCACGACAATGTTGTGTCGATCCGTGGCCGTGAAGTTACCCCGACTGCGGCCTTCCGATCGAACTACACACTCGAAGATCAATCTCAACGGCACTCGTTCATATCCTTTGGTCGCATGCTCCTCAGGTCGATATCAGAGAGGACGTGACCCGCATTCTGAGTTTAGCTGTACGAATAAAACGGCATGGACTCTATAAACTATCGACGCATCGGTGTGCCAACTGAGAACGGCAATGACTAACGAGCAGCAGTTGTTGTCTCTGAGGACGCCATCTTCTTGATGTAAAAATTTCTTGTATTCGATGAATGCTACGACACCACTTCTTACGTTCTTAACGAATCATTTAAGTCTCAGTTCGCGTAGAAACGCGGTGATTCGATCAGGAAGTCGCCGTTCGACACAAAGTTGCTATCATTGCTTCAAAACTTGTCCTGAACCTGATGGTCGGAATGCAGTTTTTGCGGGAAGACACTCAAGGTCTCGGAAAGGAAATGGGTGCCAGAATTTGCATTACCACTCGCTCGATCGCTTTCCTAAAGGCGTGAATCATTGTTTTCAATGAATTCTGCTCTCGATCAAATTGTGCGGACACACGACTGCAGCGGATGCGGTCCGAACGGTTTTGAGCTAAGTGGTTGTTGATTTCAGAATTGACTGAGTCCGCAAACAAGACGGACGAATGACATGTTGCACGAAATAACAGTGTCAGGCAGAAATGCAGGCGCCACCGCAACTCGTCAGTCGAGTAGTCGTTTGCGTCTGCAATACATACCTGGAGGAGTGGTCCATATTCATGCCGCAAAGGTACTAGCACCCGCATTTTGGTGGCAATAACTGTCCACAAACCCAGCACAGGTACCGCGTCGCTGTCAACAAATTCAGCAGGTCTTGAAGTTCATCCCATTTATCATCATCACCATAATATGTAGAGGAAAGGGTCGCATTCGAACAGTGTGCTACCACATGTCCTGTACCGAGAGCAGTTCCCGTTGCTGATTTTTGTACAACGCTCGGATGTTGCTGATGTTCAGACCACGAATCTGCGCGTAGACCCCATCCAGAATCGAGGCCAGCGCTCTGAATATCATCATCATCGTACGTGCACGCTACCCGTCGCATGATCAACCCCACATCACGTTGTCCTCTTGCTGGACCGTAGAGAACGGTGCGGCTAGCGTGCAGCTTGACGTCAGCATAAGTAGCATTACTGCGATCAGTCGAGGCAGCGACGATCTCCATCTTCGACTTATCTGGCCACGCATCTTCGCCGCGCCTCTCGTGTACGAGTGCGCAAGACGAACACAAGAAGACGAAAACGACCACTACGGCGGCGCGATTAGAACCGCGCGCTATTTACACACTTCTTCCTCTAGCGACTGGCGGGGAAAACAGTTCGCAGCTGGCAGGAGAGATGCGATAATCTCTCGGCTCCCTCCTCCCTCAGCCGACCATTATGACCCTCCCGCCCTCGAACGAGAGAGGATTTGCGCTACCGCCGCCGCCGCCGCCGCCGCCGCCCCAATCGATTGACATTCCGCTGCGATGGGCCAATTAGCAGTGGAGCGACGTCTGCCGTTCTTCACCTTGTCAATCGCGCGGCGGTGGCGTGAGAGTCGCAGACTGAATCGCACGTTTGCATCTGCGATTGGAGCTGCCAGTTCGCAGCATGACCACCTGTTCTAGCGGCAGACAGCCACGATGTATCCACTTTATGGGTTGTCTCTCAGGGTTGATAAAGTGAGTCTAGCGGGATCGCCGCTCCCTTCTCAGTGTCTTCTCACGGGTCCATAGACAATGTACGTTGGCTTGTGGGGTCCAGATAACGTGCGATTCAGTGTCAATGCGCTGTCGCTCGGCCGGCCCATCAAATCCGTCGCAAAGAAGCTGTTCGCGTCGACGACCTCAATGTCGTCGTCGCCCGACGTCCGCGCCGAGGCGTAGACCAGCACAAACTTGTCGTCGATCTGCATCTTGCAGTTGAGATTCTCCGCAAAGTTGATCTTGGCCACGAAGTCGCCGTGAGATGCGATCGACTCGAACGGCCGACCGAATCGCTTTTCCGCCGTCTGCATTTTATGCGCCCACGATTGAGAATTGCACGACGACTTACGTCGGCCAGAATGTGCGCCATCTTCTGGACGTTGCAACTGGAATAGCCGCCAGCTTGAAATTCCTTGTACGCGTTCTTCATCTGCTTCTCCAGCGTCGAGTTGCAGCACAGAAATCCTGATGAACGTTTGAACTCTTAACCCCAAGATCTCAAGCATTCGTCTAACCGCTCGGATTCGTATAGCATTTCGGACCAGGCGGCGGCGGTGGCGGTTGCGGCACAACGATTGGCACCGGGACGAAGAAATTGTTCTGACCGCGAACGGCCTGCGCGCCCAGTAAAAGTCGCTCGAATAGTCCCGCTCCCGGATCCAAAGCACGCGTGAATCTAGCGGACGACACAGGCTGCGAAGGACTTTCGCCATCGTCGTCGAGAAACTTGCTTTCGATAAGTCGTCGCAGTGTCGGACTGAACCTTGATCGCATATCATTATGTGAATGCTTTCTCAAACGACTTTGACAAAATTGGCGATCTCGTCGTCGCAACATCGTCAAAGCGTCGCTGAACTGTGCCCGCGGCTCGAGGTGCTGCTATTTTATGCGGTATTATCACGCGACACTGCGAATTTCAACCAAATTCTCGCAGAAGATCGATCTTGTGCATCAGCGCCTCCTCGTCCGAGACTGCCACAGCCGAAGAAAGAGGTCGATAGGCGCCAAAGTCGGCGGACTTTCGAATAGTCGACTTGACAGGACTTAGTAGGAGCAAGACGGACAACCACAGCGACAGCATTTCTCAACTAGTGGCGTGCGTGAAATTAGGCGCTCTTGAGAGTGGATGCTGTTTTTAAGGCGCGCGCGCACACACACACGGAGAGGCGAACATCCATTAGTGTGAGGAAAGAACGTAAACAACCCTCTATTGTGTGCCACCGTCCAACTGTATTTGCCCCTCGGTTTCGCATAGGAAAGGGAAGAGATCCGGAGAACTGTGTAGGTGCAGGAATGTGTGAGCGTTGGTGTGAGGAAAGACGGGGTAGAACCCGGGAGAAAAACAAACCGAAAGTCTAGTTCGTCTTTTCCTTCTTCGCCTCGTACTCGTCGTCCCAGTATGATCCGTAGCTAAAGACTTCTTCTTTCGCAACGTGTTCACTCACAAAATTACCCCAGCGTGTCGTATCCTCCGCTTGTATAGCTCGGGGCGTAGTAGTTCCTTAGGAACGCCGACGACGCGCTTGGAAGGAACGCCGACGACGCGCTCGGAAGGAACGCCGACGACGCGCTCGGAAGGAACGCCGACGACGCGCTCGGAAGGAACGTCGCCGATGAAGATGGCGCGAAAAACGGGGACGAGAGTGACGAAAGCGAGGTTCGTGGCCGATAGAACGTCGGTTGCGTGCCGACGAACTCAAATGCCCCTGGGTATCGCGACGATCGGACGATGGTGGGTGACGAGGATGAAGGCGGCCAGAACGACGATGAAGAGGATGGCGAGTTGACGAGAATATATCTGGGCGCCGCTTGCGAAAATCCCGACACTTGTGGGAATCCCGACGCAAACTGCGGACGGGCGATTCGGAATACACGTGGGGAGGTGGCGGCGGCGGAGGAGGAAAAGTAGCCACCCGCCGTTGATGGGTAGACGATTTGCTGTGCTCTCGCTCCTCCAACAGCGAAGAGCGCAAGAACTAGCGCGAGCGACGACATTCTCACTGTCGCAAGTGGACGAGCACCCTGGCTCCGTCTCCTCCTCCTCTTAAGTAGTCCGCGTTTACAACGTCCCTTTCGCACTAGCGCGCGCGCGAACCGATAATTCCCCGTGAGCACACATCGTCGCCTTTCGTGCGCCCAACGATGACAGTTTATCGTCGCCCTGATTTTTGTTGTGCTGGGGCTTTTTGTTTTCGGACAGATTGTGCGGCTGCCTTTCGCACCGCCGACTGCTTGCTCTTTGGCCTTGGCGCCGCAGCTACCTTCGGAAAGGGAAAGTGGAAAGTCGTGTAGTCGTAGTAGTACATCTTGATGAGCAGATTCATCATGTGGCGGTCCGATCGCAGTAATCGCTCGTAGTAGGAGCGCTCAGGTTTCCCTCTGGTTGAATGCATCGAAAAGTTGGACAAAAGTGCACTGCGGACAGCTTGCAAGGAAGTGGCGTCGACGTTGCGTCTGCAATTGGGCAGCATTGTTACTATACGAAATTGCGCGCTGTAATGTACGCTGTAATTGGCTTCTCGCCCAGTGAGAGGAG
>JACMII010000181.1:0-21796 GCA_014805405.1 Bunonema sp. RGD898 | reverse complement strand
CGACAGTCTCTACCGGCCGATTTTGAGGACCAGGCGACCGCCACATGTACGACTCGTCTTCCGTGCATACCATCCTTTTAGGCTCTTTTCGTAATCAGAAGCAAAATCACGTCTGTGTGCGTGTATTTCCCCTGACTAAGGTGTTTGGGCAAACATGAGGACGTGGTGACGTCGGTTCACGGCGCAAGCTCACCTCGATATGATAACGAGATTTCAGAGTGACGAGGAGCCGCCGATCTTTGCACCGCTTGCGAGCGCGATCGCCGCGCTCTCTGCTACGCAGAATTCGGCCGGCGCCGCGCAAGGTGAGAAATCGCATGATCAAAGCGCGTCTGCCAGTCGTGGGCGCAGCACTGCACTGTGACTTGTGATGATGATTGCCCCCCGGAACGATATGGGAGGGACCCGTTTGCAAATCGCCAACCTCAACAGACAGACAAGAGTTCTATTGAAAGCTTGCGATGCCCAAACACAACCGCCCCACACACAATCGCACTGATTCTGATGGCACGATTTCGTCTGGACGCATCAACGGACGACTCTTTTCAGATATGGAACTCGTGGAACTGTGGCAGACGCCGCAAATGCTCGGCGTCGTTCTCGACTATCTAGTGTCGGAAGGCTATACGGAAGCGGCGAAGGCGCTATGCGAGGAGTCTGGTGTGGCGTGGCCGCACTCCGACCAGGTTTCCTGACGATTAGACAAGTTGTGATTGCGGTGGTTGATTTCCAGGAAGTTCTCGAACAGCGCGTTCGAATCATCGAGACCATTCAGGCGGGACGGATCGCCGACGCACTGCAGCAGGTAGCCTCGATTGTCTCCTTTCCTTTGCATTGATTACTTCAAATCTCCAATTCCCGACTTGGAGTTGCAAAATGTACCGAGACACAAGTAAGAAGCGAATCTATTAGATCAACACCTTCGTGCCGGCTATGCTCGCAGATCAGCCGGAGGTCCATTTCGGTCTCCGAGTGCAGCATCTCATTGAACTCATCAGAAATCAGTACGTCTCCAGCATCATTTCGGCAAACTTGATCGCAGACAAACCGACGTGGCGCTCGCCTATGCCGCCACAGAGCTAGTCGACGAGAAGAAGCAACTGCCGCCGCAGGAGCTGAATGAGGTTCACCTCTTCTGCAAGCGTATTTCACCGCATGCAACGCAGATCGAACGGGTCCTTGCGCTTCTGGCATTTGACAAGTTGGAAGCGTCGCCTTTCGCGGATCTTCTGTCGCAGGCGCAGCGTGAAAAGGTGATTTCGTGTTTTGCAATAGATTGCAGCGAATGGAGTCAGGTGGCAAGCGCAACCAATGTCGCCCTTCTACGTTCTCTGAATCGACCGCCAGCCTCCCGAATCGAAATGCTGCTAAAGTGAGGCGGACAACATTGTCGATGCAAATCCTTTCAGGATGATCATCTGGTCCAGCCTGCAAACCCCGAGTCTGCGTGGCTCGGCGCCCGAATCCGTGGCCCGACAGGTTTCTAGCGAATTCCCAATCCCCTTGGTCTACTGAAAATCTAGAAATTCGGCCCGCCCGACGTCGCCGCCAAGGAAGGTAGCGCGGGAAAGTCGCAGACTGTCACGATTTGAAGAAATCACATCGCCATCAATACGCTTTCCGATATGATATGTAAAGCCACAACGCCGTCCGTTCCTCTGTCGTGTCAGACACAAAATGTGTTGCAATTTCCTGCTTCGCGCTTGTCATCATCTCGTCTTCTCCTCAATAACGAAACCGTGTATTTTCTCTGTGTGTATGTGCGAAAATGAAGTGCACCACTACCACCACCGTCGTCCTCTCTTGTTGAACGAAGCGTGCGATGCGAAAGGTGTTTGCCCAGGGATTTTGGCGAGAACGCAAACGAATGAACGGAGGAGGAAAAGGTGCGGCACAGTGCAGGCTCGCAAACGCCTGCGCAAACTGCAGGCTTCCGTACTTTGCGCGCCCCAAGAATTGATCGTCGTGCGCGCGCGCGGCGACGGCGGTCGCTGCGTCGAGCTCGTGCGCCCAAAATTCACCCCGCCCTGCGTTTTTCTTCCGTTCTTGCGTGTACCTGCACTTGTGCGGCGAGGGTGAGCCGTTTTCGTCTCGTGTTTGTCGGGGGTTGCGTCCTCATGAGGTGTATCTAGTTTGCGTTCGAAACTAGACGAACTTTGACCCTCAAAGAATTCTACGACTCAAAGGTTTTTCTGCAAATTTGAATCTAAGGGCTTGTAGGACCGTGACGGTAATTGATCTTGCGATCATCTATGTCTCGCACTGAATGTCATTTTGAATTCCGCTCGGAAATTCTTCAGCTCCTTCCGTTGTAATGAGTTTGGCATGCATCGTGCTAGACTACTTGGTTCTGAAACGTTGCGTTTTACTGTCCGCCATTACCCTGCCACGTGCGGCCAATGTGATGCACCTCCCTTGAATTTCGCCGAGCGATTCCGAAATGCGCTCGGCGTTCATCTGCGTGTCTTGACGTTTGAAATTCCCTGCATCTCCGGCTCACATTTCCCCCCTACAATCATGTCGTTCATGTATGCATGAACGCACGCGGCGCAACCGAGTTTTCTCAGCCTCGTCATCCTTCTCGCCTGCTCGCGTTTGCTTGCTTCGATTTCGCTAACCCCCTCCATGTCGCGTCCCTGTCTGCCTCCTGCGCTCGCCCGCCCGCCTGCCTGCCTGCCTAGCGTCTTGTTGTGGTCATCCGTCCGCTGTGCATTTCGTAGCCTCGTGCCCGACGTCTGCCGGCTCAGAGTGTGTAAAGGAGGGGGCGTCTCTCTCCGCTTAGTGTCCGGGCCGGGATCCTGCTGCTGCTGCGGCTGCTGCTGCTGAGCGTCTTGACTGGGAGAGACGGGAGTCGCCTTCTCCAATGTGTGCGCTCCTCCTCCCCCTCCTCCTCACTGTGTGTGCGCGCGCGCTCTCCCTCTCTCTCCCTGTGCGTGGCTGTGCGGCCGGCACGAAGGAAGGAGCGGAGGGGCGACGACGAAGACGCGCGTGGGTCAGCGCGCGCGCGGAATCGATCGACTGCGCGTGCGCGCGCCGAGTACGCGAGCGAGCGAGCGCGAAGCAGGGTGCGCAGAAATGCATGTACTCCTGCTCTCACAGTCGCCTACCTCCTGACCTCAAAGGCGCGCACGTACGCAAGCGGGGGAAGCAACAAAAGCGTTGGCGTGCGCGCGCGGCGTACGAGAGAATCGATCGCGCGAGCATGCGGGGATGATGACTAAGCGCCCTGGGCGGGGGGAGGAGGAGGAGGGAGACTGGGTGCGACAGACACTCACTTGTGAAATTCTCTCCGCCCGCCGCCCGCCTTCCTCCTTCGCATGTGTCCGTCCGATCAGAGGCTGGAATCGGCGAATGCCCCCCTAGCCGACGCGCGTACTACCAGGGGCAGGCAGACGCGGAGCCCGCCGCTCTCGTGTCCTCGCCCTCGCCACCACCACCACTCTGCCCGCGTCCCTGTCTGTGTGATAAAAAGCCATCGCCGCGCTTCGTCTGCGGCGGCAATGACGAAGCGCAGAAGAATTCCGCCACTGCCACCTCACCCATCGCCTTCCCGCCGTCCTCGTCTTGTTGCTGCCGCTGTCATAGCCGCGCGCGCGCATGCGTGTGTGCGCTTCTTTCTGCCTCGTCGGCGAAAATCCATTCGCATCAGCGTGGCGGAAATTTTTCGGGCGGACTCGTACACTCATCATTTGCAGTAATGATGAAATGAATTTACCCTCGCTTCGCTTGTGCAAATCCACCCGAATGCGAATGGCGGAAACCCCCGAGCGATCTGTCGTGTCTCCATGAATGGCTTCATTTTTAGAAGTGGTAGAAAGGAATTGTTTCGTTACAGGTCTCGAGCTCGACAGCAGCCGACACCCGGACGTGTAACTCGCAGTTGAGCCGGCAGCGACCACTCGCACACTCATACTTCTTCGAAATGGTAGGCCGCCAAGTTTGCCCTCTTTTCACAAGACACAATGCTATTTTGAGAAGAAGTTGAGTGGAACAGTTGCCAGGGTGTGCACACAGACACGGTACAGAGACACATGCGCGCCGCCAAAACCGAGTGCCGTTTTTGTGTGATGATGATGATGATGATGATTGTGGGTTTGTCACCTGTCTGTCGTTTCTTCAGTTCTTCTTCTCCTCCCTTCCCGAGTGCTTACACCAGTAACTGGAAAAGTAAACTTTGGAGGACGAGTAATCCCCGAGTGACGTGCGTGCCATAACCCCGGCAAACCTTTCAGTCGACATCGGGCGTTCTCGTGAATCCCGAGGTGCAGCAGGCCTTCCTGCGCATGGCGGAGGGCAAAAAGGAGCTGCGCTACATCATCTTCGAGATTCGGGTTGGTTCGAGTGACTTGTTTCGCGCGTAAACTGTCGTCTTCTCCTCCAGGAGAAGGAGGTGGTGGTCGAAGCGGCCGTCGCGCACGACCAGATCTCCGGTCAGCCGGACGACTACGAGGACAGCAGCAAGGTCTGCTCACGTTCGGTTTTGTACACAACGAACGTGATGGGAAATGCAGACGGCCTTCGAGCAGTTCGTCAACGACCTGCGCTCGCGCACCACCAACTTCACGGACTGCCGCTACGCGGTCTTCGATTTCAAGTTCACGTGGTGAGTTCGTTCCTGGGAGTGGTCCATGGGAGAATGATGATGATGCGCAGCTCGCGCGTGGGCGCCGGCACGAGCAAGATGGACAAGATCATCTTCATCCAGCTCTGCCCGGACGGTGCTAGCATCAAGAAGAAGATGGTGTACGCGTCGTCGGCCAGCGCGATCAAAGCGTCGCTCGGCACCGGCAAGATCATCCAGTTCCAGGTGGGTCTCGTGTGACGTGTGCAGTGTGGTTGTTGCGCGAGTTCTATAGGTATCCGACGAGTCGGAGATGGCGCACGCCGAGCTGCTGAGCAAGCTCACGGACAAGTACGCCGACTAGGAGGATCGAGAAGAGGAGAGGCTTCCCCGCACACCACCACCACCACCACCATCACCCATCATCAGCATCGTCTTCCCCGGCAGCAGAGAGAGGCGTAAAAGCGCGAGCGTTGATTATGATATTCCGGATTGCTCTGCTGTGTGTGTGTGGACACGGTTCTGGATGCAGTGGAGAGTGCGCGCTTTGCGTGTTTTCTTCTTCTTCTTCCCTTGCGATATGCAGTGTGTGCCCCTCCCCATCATACAACAATCCAACCATTCCGAAACACACAAACAACAAAAGAGCAGCACTTGTGAGTAGTGGCGACGGCATATCGACTCGACAGACAGACAAGACGATCATCCACGCTTCTCACCCACCACCACCACTCATCTCACTGTTTCCCCCGAGCGTTCATTTTTGACACTTCCTTTGTGCTGTTTCGTCGTCTCACCCTTCCCCAAACGGTCCGCGCCAAAAGACGGCAAGGGTCCGCGTCGCTGTTCTCTGAACTAATAATGTTAACTCCGATAATGTAACCCTCTCACACGCTCCTTCGACAGTTTCCCTAACGTTGTTTTCGAAGAACTTAATTGCGCGGAGTGGAGAAATAACACAACAAGCCTAGGCGCAGCAAACAAACAAGAGACACAAGTTGGCGATTTGTTGTGCGAGAGAGCTTGAGAGGATGAGAGAAGGCAAGCTTCGAACACTCAACAACTCGGAAAATGTCGCGGTTCGTGCATCAAGCGAGCGGAGTGGGTGTGTGAGTGGAGAATAAACGGATGAGACTGCTCAGAGTGGCGGGAGCTTGGGCTAGAACAGTGGTGATGGGAGGATGAGGAGAAGGAGGGCAACCACAGGCGTCCGGCGTCAAGATCGACCCGAGCTGCAAGTCCGCCTACGATCTGCTGCACAACAAGCACCAGCACTCCTACATCATCTTCAAGGTGTGTGCAACCGGGACGGGAGAGGGTTTCTCAATGGGACGGGTAAGTCCTAAGCCGGTTGAAAGTCGAGCGATTCTCGATTGGGAAGCGGAAAAAGAGCGAAGCCTAGCGCGTCGATGTAGCGGCACAAAGCTATCGAATCGGGAGAGAGAGATGATGAAGGATATGGGGTGCGCTTGATCGAGTGCATCCAAGCAATTGGCAGATCTCGTCGGACGACACGTCGATCGTGGTGGAGAAGGTGGGCGATAAGGGCGCGCCGTACGGCGAGTTCCTGGCCGCCTTGAAAGAGGTGTGCCCCTCGGTCTGGTCGTCGTTTTCAGCCCGTAAATGCAGGCCGTCGGCTCCGGCAACGAGTGCCGTTACGCGGCCATCGATCTTGAGGTCACGGTGCAGCGTCAAGGAGCGGAGGGCGCCAGCAAGCTGACCAAGGTCGTCTTCATCCAGTAGTGAGTCATTTGTCGCTATCTGTTTTCCCCCCTTCTTTTCGTTGATGATAACGGGTGGGTGTGTGTGACGCCGTCGTCGATTGTGATGACACTTCACGGGGGTGGGAAGGGGAAGATCGTCGATGACTCATCAGTGACGATTGACTGTCACAAGGGGGGCACGCGCTGGCGTATCTCGATTTCCTGCCTCGTCGTCTCCGGGACAACGGTCGTTCGAGGAGAGAAGCATTCGCTGACATACGAGCCCTTACCCATTAGCAAAAAGACTCGCAATGCATGCGTATACATTTCTCGAGTTCCAACAGACTGGCGAATTCCTTTTCAAAAGTCCACTTGGCCGTCGGCGGCGGCGTAGATCGGATTGGCGCACAAGCATGAATGAATGAATGAGGAGAGGAGGAGGAGAAGGAGTAGTCGTGAAAGTGCGATGGGTTTTCAGCTGTCCCGATGACGCGCCGGTTCGACGTCGCATGCTCTACGCGTCGTCGGTGCGCGCGCTCAAGGCCACGCTCGGACTCGAGTCACTCATGCAGGTACGGCCGCCACCAACGAGAAATGACCGTCTTTCTCACTCACTCACTACTCCTAGTAGAATGGCCATACGATGCACAGCTTTGACTGAAATCCAAGCATAATTGCGTGCGCAAACACATTGATCAATTCACGTTCGAAGTCCCGTTAGACTGGTTGCCAAGCGTAGTGGAGCTTCCGCAAAGTTAAAATCTCTGCCCGATGTTTACTACACACTGCACTTGCCGAAAAACTGCATTTGGAAGCAGCAGCAGCAGCAGCAGCAGCAGCAGCAGTAACAGCACTTCGAAATGCATCATTGCTTCAGGTGCAAGCATCCGACTTCTCGGACCTCGACGAGAAGGCCATCAAGCACGAACTGATGTCGCACCAGCGCATCTAATTCTATTCTCTCCCACTCTTGCTGCTGTCTTCGCGCGCGCGACACTTCATATCGACTCGACATGTCACAAACGAGTGTAGTGCTCATATATTTGCGAAAATGACACACACACGCCTGTCCGTCTCGGTCTTTTCGGCGACTTTTTCAAGTCGAAATAACGGTAACACATACGCACGTACACATAGTGTCTGTCTGTCTGTCTGTCTGTGTTTGTCGCCAGAATATTTTCGATACAACGAGATGAAGGATCATACCATCGTCGTTGTCGTCGTCGGTGGTGGCAGTGTCATGTTCAGCTGCTTGAAAGAGAGTAGCGAGAAGGGGGGGGGAGCGAAGTGGCCGAGGCATACTAAGATTCGAGCTAACACAGCACGCAACCACCTTTTTGCGAGCACCCGACCGTGTCGTCGCCGTCGTCGTCGTGAATGCAGCCAAAATTACACGCTACTACTGTGGCGGCGCAGCAGCATCATCATCATCGACACGATCCAAGGGCATCATCCTCTCTTCTCTTACAGTGTTTCTCGTTTTGTCACATCGCATTCCGCAAACTGAGTCTCGCGACGACGACAATGACGATGGCGATTTTCCGAGACTCTGAATTCTTGACTTCAGATTGACGGTTCTCTGGAGCACACACCAGCTGTTGTTGTTTCTCGCGTGCCCTGAAGGCATGTACGTGAGCCTACCTCCTCGTCGTTTCACGCCTCGACATCTGGCGCGAGGAGTGCTCTTCTCCCTGCCACCTTCTCTTGTTCATCGCATTTTTCTCGTCGTCCGTTGTCTCGCTCGCTGTTTACGCGTTGTTTTGGCGCCCCTTCTTCTCTCTCCTTTCCCTGGTCGACTCTTCTTCACTTGGTCGCATGGCTGCGCCACTAGCAGCGTGAGCGCCAAGCACATGTCCCAGGAGAGCAAGAAAAGCGGAGGGAAGTGTGGTCGAGTGGCAGCAGATGCAGTAGCTCGTCAGGACAGCGGCACGCCACTCGCATCTCCTTCTTCGTCCCCCTCCCCCCACCGCCTTCTGGTGACGAGAAAGAGATACGCGCGAGCGTCTCTTCCTCCCCCTCCTGTTGCCAGAGCAGTGTCAATTGGGCGTGATGGCTCGAATTTCTCCCTCCCCCTCTCCGCTTCCTCTTCTTCTCCTTCTCCTTCTTCTTCTTCTTCTGTCTGTCCGTCTATCTCTCTCCCGTCACGAGATGGAGTGGACTTCTTCAGGGGCATGTTCGCGTCCGTCTCGGTGGCGGCCGAAGAGGATTATCGCGGCGGTGGCGGCGGCGGCGACGACGGCGGGCAGCAGACGGTGGTGGGAAGACGGGAAAACAATACGTCGACGTCGAAGAAAGGAAGCACTCGGTCGGCGGTGGTCCGACGACTGCAAGGAGCAAAACGGTCCCACCAGACTAAGTCTTCTCTCTCTCTCTCCTCCCCCTCCCCTCCTTCTTTTCATCTTCTTCTTCTTCTTCTTTCTACAGATCTGACAAGCAGCCGCCAGCACCGCCCCAGGGCCGGCTGGCTGGCTGATGAAGAAGATTGACGAGCGAGGGCGTAAATTGCAGACAGCCGCTGGGACGCTTGTCGTCGACGCCGCAAACAACCGTCTCCACCACCGGCGCCACAACAGCGACAGGTGCAGGAGCATTTCTCGCAAGACCTTGTAGTGTGTCTCGCTCGCGCGTCGATCCCCCCCCCCCCTTCGTGAAGCGTTCGTGTGTTTCATCGGCGTGCGCCGCGCACCCAGCTGAGTGACCAGCAAGCGTCTCGGGTGATTGAGCCCACACTGGTCAGCGGTGGCGGCGGCGGTTGGGCGCGGGATTTCGGCACGCGGCCGCGTGGACGGTCACTTTGCCGGTGCGCAAACAGACGAACACTAGCCATGCTCAAGGGGGTTCGACGCTTCTCTCTCTCTCCCGCTCTCGCACACAAGAACGCCGCTCCTGGACACTGACCGCTGCCTAATTGCCTAATTGCCAATTCTTCTCCGAGCCCTATGCCCCCGCCTCTTTCTTGTTGTTTTGTCGTTCCTCCGTCAGCACTTGCTCTACGGATACGTGTCTGCACTCGTTTCCGGTCCTCCTGGGCGTCCGTCTTCGCTCGCTCGCTTGCTCCCTCCTCTCTCACTCTCATAACGACGTTAGGCGTCCGTGCGCGTCCAAGAAACTCGCCGCCGCCACCGCCGCCGTCTCTGCAGTGCCGGCGCCTCCAGAGAGAGGGAGGGAGGGAGGAAAACATGTGCCTCTGCCAGACTGGCAGCGCATCAGGGCACTATTCAGCCAGTCCTCCCTCGTCTTCGTCCTTGCGTTTCTCGTCGCTTACCCGCGTCGCCGCCGCCATCTCCGCCGCCACCGCCGACTCGTCTAGGCCGGGAAAATTGGCCTCGTCTTCCTCGCAGCACTTGCACCACACGCACGCGTGCACGCACGGAAATGCAGCGCTGACGGACGGGGCAACCTTAAGCCTCTCTCTCTCTCTCCCTTGGCAGAGGCACTGGTTGCCGGGAACAGAATCGCTTCTCCCTCTCTCGCTCTTCTCCAAGGTTTGTTGTTGCTGCGCAGGCACGGCTTTTTGCCGGGACGTGCGCGCGCGCGTCAGTCACCGAAAACATCAGGACGCCCGGAATACATTCGCTCTCTCTCCCCCCTCCCCTCGCCCCTTTCCTGCCCCTCACTGCAAAGGGATGGGGCGGCAGCGAGAAAGAATTATTCATTGGGAATGTGGTCGGTGTCGGGATGCTGGGAAAGAAGAAGGAGGAGCGCCGCCGTCGCCGCTGTCGCGACAGCGTATGTCCCGTCCTCACGTCGCGAGAGCAGCCTAACGATTGGTGTCCTGCGCATGCCATGCGAGTGTGGGAGAGAGGGCACTTCTTCCTCTCTCTCTCGTCGTTCGCGGCCTCTTCCTCTTTCTCCCTCTTCAAGCGTCTTGGACATCGGCCTGAAGATGCAGCAGTGCTGAGCCTGGAGCACTTCGCTTCCACTACCACCGCCGTCTCCTCCCTCTCCTCCTCCTCCTCCTTTGCCAGATTGACGCCTTCATTCGTGACAGGCAAGAAGATTGACGTGCGGACATGCTAGATGAAAACATCGCCCTTCTCGTATTGTTTTGGCCCGCTCGGTCGTGACGCGCGCTTTCCGATATATTTGCCCCTCTTGTGGTGGCCCGGACTAGCCTGCTGGCTAAGCATTCGCAAAAGCGGCGGCAGCACTCGCAGAATTCGTTAGAAAACCTGCTAGAATAGCGAGCTCCACGACGAGACTCGCGATTCGTGGGCTATTTTATCGGATACCCTATTAACACGCGGCCCGTCCCGCCCAGTAACCCGAATCGTGTCTGGGATCTCGCGCGTCAAGCGCGACGCCTTGCCGAGCCTAACTCGCCTTCCTTCTTTCACTAGCAGCAGCACTTCCTCTTTCACCTCTCCGTCAAACTGCGCACTTTTCGGACCGCGCGCGCGCGCAGTATCGGGGGGCGCCGTCCGCTATTGGCGGCCCGAGCGCGAGACATCCAGAAGACTCGCAAGCTCTTTGTGGACAGCCCCCCCCCCCCTCTTGTGTGAGGGCGCCAGGTGTGGGCATGGGCGCGGACGGCGGTGAGCGGAGGAGGAGGAGGAGGGGAAGGGGCTATTGGAAATTCACGACCGGGCCCCTCACACCTTTCTTTTCTTCTCAGACCTGCGCGTGCGTGTGTACGTGTCTCCCCCCTCCGTTAGATTCTCTCCCCCTCTCTCTGCCGGAACGCACGCAAAATTGTCATGTGGCCGCAGGCCTACATGAAGATGAGGAGAAGGGCTGGAGCACGCCACCGGGCGGGGCTGACTCGCTCGAGCATCGCTCAAGGCTACGAAGCACTGCTGATGCCATTGCTACATGTATACTGCCAAGCGGCGTGCCGCATGCGAACCTGTCGGAAATCGATATCCAAGCGTTTAGTAGTGAAGTGGAGTATAGTCTAGGTGTGTTGCGGGTCGTGAAACGGTCGCGTTTCTTGCGAAACTGCACGCCCCACCTTCATTAAAGTGTCGTCGAAATTAATGTAGCGCGATCGGGTTTTATGATTCTCAGGTTGCCTTCTGTTTCTCCTATCTCTGCTGGCCCACACCACCATCACCGGTTCCCGGAACCAAATGACGTGTGAATATGACACGTGCGTGCGTGCGTGCTACTCGTTTGAGGGAAACAAAATCCTCTCGCTCTATCGACGCGCGCACACACACGCGCAATTGCCGGTTTTTCTCGTCTTGTTCCCTGCACCAGCCCTTCCTCCTCCAGGGCGCTGCGTTGCAACGGCCCACGTCTTCTTTGTTCTCCGGGAAATTGGTCGGGGGGGAAAGCGGAAAAAGCGGTGCTGTCCTCGGCCATTTTGTTCTTGAGACACTGGCGAACGATTGGCTTGTCCCGCGTTTAGCACAAAATTTCCAACCGCAATTGCAAATAAGTTGAATTCGTGACTTCTCTCCAGGATTGCAGTTCATCACGAGTCTGCGGTGCACGGGCAATTTTCTGTCCGTAGCAGGAATCTCTTTGTGCAAAGCTCTGCAGAAGGCTCTGGGCTACCTAAATGGCTTGATTTTCCGGTTTCATGCACGTCAGCTTCTTCGTGTACTTCTGGCACGCAATGCCACCGTCGTTGGGACCTTAGCCGAACGAACGAAGTACGGATGCCATGCGACGTGAGGCGGCTTTCGACTTGATGGGCGAACCTTTGACCTCCGAATTGTGGTTCCCGTCCATCGGGCGAAAGCCATCAACACTCCCATCATTCTTGCTAAACGAACACAGCGCGGCGGTAAATTCATCCGACCTCGCGCGGAATTTGAACCATCTGCGGGGGAGGTTCTTTTCGACGAACCACGTATAACGCTCCAACTTTTCCTTGCGTACGTGCCGAAACACCTTTCGCCCGTGCTCGATCTCTCGAATCCTGTGTGAACGAGGGACGTACGCTCACGGAATCTTCCCCACAAAAACGGGCCACCTTCTCTCTTCGTCGTGCCCTCCTTTTTCGGGTTGGCGTGGGAAGCGCGCGCGCGTGTGTGCGTGTATTTCGCATCGGGGCAGCGACGCAAACATACAACACGCATAATACCTTATCGGCGGTGGCACCCTCCCTGCCTCCCTGCCTTCCTCCCTCACTCCCCGTCCCTCCTGCACACACACCTGCTGGTGGCACGATGGCACGGACGGGAATCCTGACACCAGCAAGGGGCGCCCCCCCACACACACGCACACACATCATCTCATCGATCGATCTGCCCCTGCTCGTGTCCTCTCCCTCCCCCCCCCTCCCTCTCCCTCTCCGCCGCCTCCCACTTTGCGTTGCGTCGCGTTCTGCCCTCAGGGCCTCCTCCTTGTGTTTATATCTCTCGCCGCTTTACAGCCTGCCTGCCAAGAGGAAGAAGAAGAAGAAAAGGAAGACGACAACGGCGAGACGAGACAAATTGCAGCGATCGCACCGTCTTCTTCCTCGTGCACACGTCTCCCGGATCGTGTGAATGGCCAGAGCTGGTGGCGGCGTCGGAAGAGGGTGAACAACCTCGACGACAAGACGGATCTCACAAGAAGGAACGGCGGCGGCCCGTGTGCCGCCGTCGCCAATGGCGGCTCCGCGGTCTATGGCAATGGCACGAGCGTAGGGCACAAGGACTCGTCCGCCATCCTGGAGCCACAGCACAGCAGCGGCGGGAATCCCCGATCGTCGCAGTACCGGCATCAGACGGACGGGTCGCAGCTGCTGCACGCTCTCGACGAGGATGAGGTGGGAGGGGCGGGGGGGGGTGATTTATTCGCTGAGAATTGCACACAATTTTCGTGTGCTTCGAGCAAGAAGGCGTTGCGATCCGGGTGATTGATTGGAAGCGGAGGAAAGGAGATGGAACGGAAGTGGCCGTCAATCGGAGATGGGTGGAGAGGGGGGGGGGATAAGAAACATGTGGAACGGAAGGAAAAGAGAGTGGACCGATCAGCGGGCGCTGTCAAAGCGGAGGACACAACCTGAGGGCCGGCGGCAGTAATGACGTCGTCATTTCGACTGGGCGTAGAGAGGAAGAAAAGATAGGATTGCGAACCGTTGTCGAATTGCAACCTCAAACGCTTGACTCTGAATTCGTTGGGGCAAGACGGCGCGCGCGACCGAGATGACAGGGATAGAACAAGGTGGTGGTAGTGAATTCCAGCAACTGTTTCGCACCGGTAAGATTATGAGAATTCCCCCGGATTGTTGTTCTCTTGGAGCACACTCCTCGAAATATGAGCCACCACCTCAACATGATGCTTCTTTGATAAAGCGCGCAAATACTAAATGAGCATGGTTGCACAGGGGACGGCACTTTGCAGGGGTTCTTTTGCAATTTCCAACTGAAACCATTCAGGCTGCGGCCCGTCGTCGTGCGCCCGAGTCGCTCGCCTTCCAGCTCTTTCACACCGATCCCCTGTACCCGATCTACTTTCGACGTATGAACGCGGGCCGACTGCAGGTTTCATCTCCCCCCCCCATAAAACTTGGATTACGCTTTCCAGTCTGCGCTCATCTGTCTCACGCTGGTCGCGGTCGCCGAGTTGGCTCAAAACGGCGCGGCCGTGTGGCTGTCGGGCGCTGCAGCCCCCTGGCTTCGACTTGTATCCGATCTTGCACTTACATCTAATAATAGCCAAAGCGAGCGATTCTAGCTAGTCTCCATTGTCACGACACTTACGCTCGTCGCGCTTGCCGTCCTCTGGAAAAGGGACCCCGTCCATCTTTCCTATGCCGTAAGCGTCGCGTTTCCATTTCACATTCCCGCAATCTTCTAGGCCGTTTTTTGCGGCGCTCTCCTACTGTGGGCCGAGCCCGTCGACACGCTGCGTTCATCGTTGGCCGTTCTTCTGCTACTCTTGTGCTACACGCTCTTGCCGCTGCAACTGCTGCCGACGGTAGTAGAGCCAAGTGTTTCTAGTTGAAGTGTCACATTCCAGCTCGCCAGCGCCTCGCTCATGTCCGTCGCGGCACTGGCGGTCGAGTGGCACGAATGGCCGACCACGATGATTCTACTCCTGGGCGCGCATGCGATCGGGATCTTCGTCTACATCCCAACCGAGTTGGTGCAGCGGAAGACCTTCCGCGAGACGAGATGTTGCGTCGCGAATCGCTGTGCGCTCGTGCGCGAGAACAACAAACAGGTTCGTTCGTCCAGTGGTCTCGCGAGTCGAGTGTGCACGACGCAGGAGAAGATCCTGCTGTCCGTCCTGCCGCGTCACATCGCGCTCGAGGTCAAGAAGGACATCTACGACGGCGGAGAGGACGAGACCCGGATGTTTCACAAGATTTACATCCGCAAGCACGACGACATCTCGATTCTGTTCGCTGACATCTGCGGATTCACCACGTTGGCGTCCGAATATGAGCCTCAGGAGTTGGTGCTGATGCTGAACGAACTGTTCGCAAGATTTGACCAACTTGCGGCACTGAACCATTGCCAGAGGATCAAGATCCTGGGCGACTGCTATTACTGTGTCTCTGGACTAGCCGATCGGCGTGCCGATCACGCGGCTTGCGCCGTTCGCATGGGCTTGGAGATGGTCGAGACGATCCGACTGGTTCGAGACATTACCCGAGCGGACGTCAATATGCGAGTGGGCGTGCACAGCGGAAGGGCACACTGCGGTCAGTCGCACCTTCAAATAGTGTTTTTCTCTA
The DNA here is from genome assembly GCA_014805405.1 of Bunonema sp. RGD898. Classification (NCBI taxonomy): domain Eukaryota; kingdom Metazoa; phylum Nematoda; class Chromadorea; order Rhabditida; family Bunonematidae; genus Bunonema; species Bunonema sp. RGD898. The sequence continues at coordinate 6,915 of JACMII010000181.1, read as the reverse complement.
GTCTAGTGCATAGACGTTAGAATGCAAAGTAGTCTGTGTAGCGAGAGACGACCGACGTCTCGTAGCGATGTTTTCACCTCTTCGTTCGCTGTACACATATTTCGCAATCGGGCCTCTTCGTTCGCAATCGCACGCCTCAGGCTCAAACTTGACTGTCATTCAATCCGATGCGGAACAACGCATCTCGCTGTAAACTGTCGCCGCATTTTCCGACAGCAACAACAGCGACAACAACAACAATAGCAACAACATCTCCGTCCCTAGCACACTGGTAGATATATAGATAGATAGACGCATGCTGACAGACAATTAGCGCCGAAATGTTCAGGCGTCCTCGGCCTCAAGAAGTGGCAGTTCGACGTGTGGAGCGACGACGTGACGATCGCCAACCACATGGAGGGCGGGGGCCTTCCTGGACGAGTACATATCACCGAGGCTACGCTCAAAGCTCTCAAGTCGGCTTGATCTCTCAACGCCTCCCCCAAAACGTGGACATTTAGTGGTGCCTTCGAAGTTGAGCCCGGCAACGGTGCGCAACGATCGACCTATCTCAAAGATCACAATATCACCACGTTCCTGGTCGTCGGCCCTGCCAGCGAGAGCGGTACGCAACCCTAGTCTTGGCTTCGATCGATTGGGGCGGCACAGGCGGCGGCATGACCGACGGAACTGCGACCGCCGGCACGCCATTGGTCGACAAGCCGGTCGGCATCGGTGGCGGCAAGTCGGCGAGCACGAGAACGGGAAAGGAGCTCCGACTGACGGGCCACTCGAAGACGTCCACAGTGGTCCGGCGTGGGGAACGAACGCACGTGACGGAGCAGCAGCATCAGGAGCGGCCGCTGGACGAGGAGGTGAAGAACTGTCTGGAGCAGTCGATCGACGCCATCAACAAGGTGCTGTGTATCGTTCTGCCATCGTGTTTGTACGCGCGCGCGCGCATTGCAGGAGACGTGGCGCGCCGAGTACTGTCGTCGCTGGACGCTGCGCTTCCGTCGCCACAAGATGGAGACGCGCTACCGCCGCTACCAGGACACGGCCTGTCTCTTTCAACTCGCCTCCGTCCTGCTGGTCTTCATCCTCGCGGCGGGGACGCACTACGCGGCAGGCATCGCGACGCGTCCCTATCTGGACGTCGCTGTGGTCGTCGCGGTCGTAGCGTTGCTGATTCTGGTCGCGATCCTGGCGCTGCAGCGGACGCTGTTGGTCAGACGTAGGACGACGGTTAAGTGTCAGGTTAGTTGGTCACTGTCATTTTCGAGCGTTGAGTCATCGGCAGACCTGTCCGATCATTTGAACTTGCGCTTTCACGACTCACTTTCCGGCGACTCTTAACACCTCTATGCGGAAAACAGCTAGTTGGAAAAGTCTTTGACTCACAGACAACGATGCGGACGATGGATCGCTAGCTTCACAAGAACGCTCGCATGAAAGCTCCTCTTTTTCAGATGGAGATACAGCCCCCGCTCAAGCTGACGCTCGTCGTGGTTCTATACCTTGCCGGCATCTACTTCCTGACGAGTCCGCTGCTCGACGAACGACGGAACTGCTTTCCGGCCTGCGAGGAAGCGCTGGATGACCAACTTGGACCGTTGTCATCCTGCGACTGGTTGGCGCCGATGGAGATGACGCTCGAGTCGCTGCTCCTGCTGCTGCTCTCTATCTGTCTGCTTCTATCGCTGACGGCCATCATGAAGGTGCGTACGTCATTCGTGTCTAGGCGCCCGCCAGGCTCCGTGTTTCCCCGGGAGCTCATCCCACAGAACATTGATTATTGCCTCGAATTAACAAACATCACCACTATATATCGACGTTCTCATGTTACCCGAAATCTGTCGTCCGTTTTGCCAATATCACTAGACTTGCTGGTTCCGGCTGGGAGGTCGTTTTTCGGAGCACACCGCCAATATTGTCAATCCACGATCCATCGCTCCTCCGCTGCTCAAGATTCGAACGACGTTTAGGTCGCGCTTCTGGTCGGCCTCTCGCTGATCACGCTCCTCATGGTCTGGTCCAGCTCGGAGCGTGTCTTGCGTCGAGCGGCTTTCCACTACTGGCTCCATCATCAGCCAAATGTCACTTTGGCAAATGTGACCACCATCCTCGACGACTTCTGCTCGTCGTCCGAGGCCGCCGCTCTCTACGATCTGCGTCCGCCTGTCTTCGCTCTGTTCCTGTTTGCCGTCGTCCTGATTGCCGTCACGTCCAGACGCAGTGAACTTGTCACCCGGTACGACTTCATCTGGAAACTCCAAGCCCTGGACGAGCAACTGGAAACGCGACGGAGACACACGCAGAACCGTCGAGTTCTGGAGAACATCCTTCCTTGGCATGTCGCGGCTCACTTCCTGCGTCACGGCCAGCCCTTGTCCAAGTTGGAATTGTACCACGAAGCTCGACCGAACACCTGCGTCCTGTTCGCCACGCTCTGCGGATTCAGCCAGTTCTACGTCGAACTGGACGCCAACAACGAGGGCGTCGAGTGTCTACGCCTTCTCAACGAGATCATTTCCGACTTCGACGACCTCCTGGATGCGCCCGATCTTAAGGGCGTGGAGAAGATCAAGACCATCTCCACCACCTACATGATCGCGAGTGGCCTGCAGGGCGACGAGGACACGCGAAACAATCTGCACGTTGTGGCCGTCGCCAAGCTCGCTCAGCGACTGCTGGCGAAGCTGGCGTACATCAACGAGCACTCGTTCAACTCGTTCCAACTGCGCATCGGCATCAACCTGGGCCCGGTCGTGGCCGGAGTGATCGGCATGCACAAGCCGCACTACGACATCTGGGGCAACACGGTGAACGTCGCCTCGAGGATGGACAGTAGCGGCGAGGCCGGGAAGATCCAAGTGACCGGCGACGTGAAGAAGGCGCTCGAACCGCACGGATTCGTGTTCGACTGTCGGGGCGAGGTCAACGTCAAGGGCAAGGGTATCATGACGACGTGGTGGATGCGGGTGCCCTCCGAGGAGGCGGAGGGAGGGGAGGATGACGATAACGAGCAGGATCAGTTTTGACGAGAGGAGAGGAGAACAGCACAGCATCGTTGTTACACGTTTTCCACCCGACTACGCACACAGATTGCAAGAGACCACCGAGAAGATCTCCGGCGCATAGCGAACGCGACGTAAATGCGGTTGTATTCGAACGGTGGCTAGTGTGTGGTGGCGGCGACGTTTGTATGTGCTCCCTGGAATGTCTACGAAACCCCCCAATTGCAAGCCTGCTCGCTTCACGACGATCTAGAATCGAAAAACTCGTAGTGCGTTGACGTATTCCGCCTCCAGACACGACTTTTTAGCTAGCGGGAGTGGTGTATACATGTGGAAGGGGGAGCGACGCATCATCATGAAGCAAGCCGAACGAGGAGCGGACGTCCCGTTTTTGACGATGCGCACGCGTCTACGGCGTGTTTGCCCAGTGCGTACGGCGAGAGAGCAGTTCGTTCTTTGGAAGGGGGGTCATCACAGAGGGGCTTCCAGTCTCCTTTGACACATTGACACCTCTCTGTGTCTGTGTGTGGAGTCAGGACGACGACGACCACAACGAAGACGTGTCATTCGGCGACGACGACGAGGACGAGGACGACGAGCGAGGAGACAGTGGGGGTGTGTGCGTGCACTCTAGAAGCCCCTCAGCCACTCGCGCAGACGGGAATCCGACACGACGACGACGACGACGACGATGAGAGCACGAGGGATGTCGCCGACCCTGCACAGGATGCTCTGCTCGCTTGCGATTGTCGCCCTCGTCGCACGGGCCGCCGACGAGCAGGACGCCGCCGGCACTGCGGACGGTCAGTTTTCTTACGGTCGCACGCTTCGCCGCCTATTGAGCTTTACGATGGTTCTGTGAAAGACTAGCTAGCACTGCTCAATCGTCTTGTCGCGCCTCTCTCCCTTCATCGCAGTTCACCTCCACTTCTGTCTTTTTCCTATTTCCCGTGACTTTCTCGCGTCTACCACCACCACCACTACACTCTCGCATTTGCTAGACGCGTCGCTCGAGCTCGACTCCTCGTCCACGTCTGCAGCTGCTCCTATGAAGAAAATCGGCAAGATGGCGCCCGGCTTTTACCTCCGTCGTCGGGCCATGAAGCCTCCGTTCGGGGCCCAATTCCGACGGTCTCTTCTGTTTAACTTATGTCATCTCTTTCAAGTTCCAGGCCGATGCCCCCCGGTTCCTTCATGGGCGGCGGCGGCTCCGGTCAATACGCCGTTCCGTCTCGATCTCCGTTCGGACAGTCGTTTGGCCGATACAACATGATGATGATGATGATGCGACGAGGCAACGCCAACAATATGAATAACAACAACAACAACAATAACAACAATAATAATAACGACAACGGAAATGGCAACAACAACTACTTCGACCAGCAACGAGTCGATGACGCCACCGATCGAGGTGGATGGTCCGGAAATGGCGGCGGATGTTCGGGCAGTAACGGCGGAAACTCGGAAGGCGGCTGCAGCATGCACATGATGATGCGCAACCGAGGAGGAGGAGGAGGAGGAGGGGGAGGGAACGGCAACAACTTCGGCTATCCAGGTTTGAACGATTCTCTATGTGACATGTCGTCTGTGGAGTGCACAGTTCTTGCACATTGTCAAATGCGACACGTAGCGTTTCGCGATCTAATTCACAAGCGTTCTCGGGGCTTTAATAATGGACGTGGCCAGGCTTCGCATATATGGGCAGTGAAAGGCCATGCTGCATCACATGTATGCCGCCTTTTCAGACATGTCGTCTGCACCCTCGTCCTATTCTCAACATCAGTCTGGCGGCGGCTACGGTTCCAATTTTGGCTCCAACGCCATGTCGAACAACGGCGGTTCGATGAACAACAACAACGGGATGATGTCGAGCGGCTTCCTTTTCCCCCCGCCTCATCTGCCACCACCATCTCCGTTCTTCAACCGCTTCAACCGCTACGCCTCCTACCCGCCTCCCTCCAGCAACAACAACAACAACAATAATAATAACAACAACCAAGACAGCGACGACACGCAATCGTCGCCGGACTATTCAACCTCCTCGTCTAATTTCGAATCCAATAATTATGTCGGAAATGGCGGCTACTCGGGTCGAGGCTACGGCTACGGGAGCAACAACAACAACAACAACAATAACAACGGCAATATGAACGGCAACAACAACGCCTACACTGGCTTCGCATCCGGCAGCCACTCGTTCCCTACACCTTTATCCAGCAAGGGCATCGGAAGCGCGTACTACGGGAATTCGCTCGGGTTCACGGGCTACTCGAACGCGCCAATGTCCAGAGCCGTGGATTATGATCACACGAACACGTATGGCTATGGATCATTCAATCCTACGAAGCCGGCTCAAGTGATCAACAACCAGATGACGGGATATGACGATTCAAACGTTCGTAATTTTCACTTGCCAATGTCCTCAAGAGAGGTGCGCATTCAGACGGCGTCAAACTCGCTGTGACTTGCGAGCTGAGCGGTGAAAATCGTCGAAGAGCATGGAGATCCCGAAAAGTTTTACTTTTCCATTCCCAAAGACGGGGGCTCACTAGTCACACTCACGCAAAGTCAGAAAATATGATTGCCTACTTCGTGATGCGGAAATAAACCTGCCATGCAACAACTACATTCGATGCCTCGGGGTTTTGGTCCTTCCAGGAGAACGTCGTTCGAAACATCCGTTTACTTCTCCTTCAACACAAGCTGTGCGAGATCGGGTGCTCCTCGGCCACAAATACCAACCAATCGTCGTCGTCGCCGCCGCCGCCTTCTCAGGCGTTATTCTCCGCATCATCGTCCTCCTCCATTTCGGCCTGGAAGTCGGCTCCGCCAGCGTTCGCCGCCGTTCCGTTCTTGTTCGCCGACTTCTCGACTCCGTTTCGATCGCCCATGTGCTTGCGCCAGTCCGCCTCGGGCACCTTTCCTTGGGCGAGCTGCTGATTGAGGTACTCGACCTCGGCGATCGACTTTGCCGACGCGATCGCCGCCTCGATCTTCTTCTTCTCCACCGCCGAGAGACCGCCCTCGTCGACGGGACGCAGGTCAGACTCTTTGAAGTGCGACTTGCGACCGACCTCAACGAAGATACCATCAACGCCACACACACACACACACACCAAGAGACTTACCTCGGTTTGAAGCTGCTCGCCCTTCGTTCCCTTGAACAGCTTCTTGGCTTCCTTTCGCTCGGCCGTCCGGATCCGCTTGAAGTCGAGCACTCGGACCGAGGGCAGCTTGAAGATGACGTAGGCGCGGTAGTGCGGCTTGTGCGTGATCGGGTTGCCGATGAAACTGCAACAATCGCCTCGCATCTCAAGTAGGGTTGGGTCATTTCGGAATCGAAATGGTGAAAACTCGTTGGATCCTCTTCAAAGGTCATAATCCCTTGCGATAGTATGCGTTTCATCGAAACAAGCGTTTGTATCCAAAATACAGCGAAAATTGTTAGCCTGATTAACGAATACAAGAGTGCAGGCTCCGAAATAACACAACCCTGCCCAGGTTGAAAACGGAGAAACGTCCGCCGCACCTGAGGTATTCCAACTTCTTGCAGCTCGCGAGCGTGTCGATATCTCCGAGCTCGCGGATGTCGTTGTTCGTCAGGGCCAGGGTCTTGAGGTTGGGCAGGCGATCGCCGAGACGGGGCTGGATGTACTGGACGCGGTTGTTGTGCAGGTAGAGGCAGGTGAGACGCTTCATCAGCGGCACCTGGTCCAGCTTCTTGACGTCGTTCCCCGACAGGTCGATCACGTCGAACTGATCCTGCAAGAGATCGACGGTTACTCGGAAACGACGACGCGCCGGAGAGCCCCCGTTCGTGTGCCGTCGCCGCACCGCGAGAAACCTCGGTTGTTAGAGACTACGATTCGGTATCAAACAAAACATCAAATCGCCGTTGTGATTGACCAACAGCACG
>JACMII010000180.1:11998-33214 GCA_014805405.1 Bunonema sp. RGD898 | reverse complement strand
TCTGGGATTAGGTCCGCCCCCAGCACCTTCTCTAGTTCGCTCCGCGAACTTTTTCCAGAATGAATAATCTGGAATGAACACGTTTTTGCGCTTCTTCGAACGGTTTTAGGCACTAATCAATCGATACTGACCGGATGCAAAGAGCTCTACAAATTTCGAAACGCTTTTAGAACCCCCTTATATACCCTGAAAGTTTCACAACGATCGGTCGAGTATTTAGAGGCTACCGCATACTGGAGAAGCGCCTTGAGTTCTAGAATTTCGGTCACATTTCGGTCCGTTGTCGACCGAATGAGACGAAACATACGGCATTCGAAAGAGCGTGTTCTGTATCTGCGATCCGATTATTTTTCACGACAAACCCCTGTGCCAATGTTTTGGGCATGACGCGCCATTTCAACCATGACAATCTCCCGCGCATAACCGTACTTGGCTTGCTATCAGGAGTGCGCGCGCGACTAGGTGATGCTTCGGAGGGAGTTGAGGAAAATGGACTCAAACGACCCTTTCATCCACAACGAGGCTGTTGATGAGTCAGTGAGTTGTGGAGGACAGAATGTCGACTAGGTAGGTTCAGCTTGTGGCACTCTGCGATCATACTAACAGCTGCACACATCGGTTGGGTGGTGAAGAGATCGGTCTCGAGATCGTGAAGTACAAAAGTGGTAGTACGAAAGTAGGAATGCGTAGATTTGCATAAATTTACAGCAGTCGTCATGGAACGGTTTCGAAGTCGAAGCTCAAGATCGGTCGTTTCGGGCGTTCGCTCAGCAGATCTAAATACGGTTCTGTTGTGAGAAATGTGATGCAACGCCAACCAGACAGGATACTGTTCCAGGGCAGCTGGATGTACGTGAGGAAGGCGTTCAGCGGCTGGCATTCGGCTCGCTTCTTTTCCCGAAGCCAGTGCCAGGCCTGGCCGAAGCCGCGAACACCCCAAAGTCTCGCAAGCACGCCCTCGTCCAGTTCTGATCGCGTTCGCGGTGCATTTTCGACAGCAGAACGTCAAACCGTCGTCAATTGGCTGTGCCTCCACCTCGGCGCACTGTCCCGCGGTGTCCGCTTCACTCTGCCATCGACGGCCACCACTACCGCCGCCGCCCCCGTAGCCACGTCCGTAACTGAAGTTCGCCTTTGTGAAACAGGAAGCGCTCCCCACTCTCTGGGCATGCTTCCGAACGGATTCGTCGGCGCATTCGGACCGGGCGTCATCGCCAGCCTGCCCAGGAAGCCGGCTCCCTTGGCGGCTAGATTCGTCTCGGATGCGCGTCTGCTTCGCGACTGGGACGCGGCCGCGGCGGCGTTTGCCTGATTTCTCGTGCAATTCCCGTCATGCACAACGAGAATGTCTACGGCATTCAGCGCGGCGAAATCGATGCCGGCCTGCTCGACGGACGGCGTTTCGTATCCGGTGTTCGGCACTCGGGCCACGGCCATTTCCGCGTGTCCTTTCCCATTCGGTCCACGCAGACGGACAAACTCCTGCAAACGCAACGCCATTCAAACCACCACTTAAGATGATGATGGTGATTTGCCTGTCGTCTGTTTGAAGCCGACGTGGCGACGAGTTTCTGCGCCCAACTCCAAGTTGACGAGGCCTTTGTGTCGTAGACCTGCTTCAGGATCTCGTACCGAATCGAGCCGAGGAAGACGACCGACTCGATTTGGCTGAAACGTGACGGGAGGAGATGCGGTCACGCTGTCATTGCATGAAATACCGATTTGCGCCCCGTTCTCTCGCGACCATCTCGACGCAGACGCACTCGCCGTCCCGAACGACGACATCCGAGAAGACCTGCTCAAAGTCGTCGACCGTGAAATACAGCCTGGGATAGGTTATCTCCTCCGATTCGCCTTTTCCGTCCATCTTCCTTCGTGACGGCGACGGATAGACCCGCTGAAATTGTTCCAGTTTGAAGGACACGAATCGCATCACTCGAGTGCACTTCCGGATGATCTGAAGGTTCTGGGGCGACGTTTTTGTACAGACGGCGCAGGTGACGAAGAAGTCGAGCTAAACTACGCCTTTCAGACGTGTCTGGCAACTGCCAACCTGCTGCAGGATGAGATTCAGGCAGACGCTCTCCTCCCAGTTGACTTTCGGATCGCACGGCGTCGGCTGGTTGGCGCTCTGGCGCCGAAAGACTTGCAGCCGTTGCGGCTGAACCGAGTTCATAATTTTGCAGCGTCGCACTATCGATTGTTCACTCACCTGCCCGGTGTAGAACGAGTTGTTCAGCGAGGCATGGTTCACGTACCAGACCTGTTGATTCGATGGTTATAATCGAATTGCAATGCTACAAGCAAAAGCGAATAGCCACCATGTCATCGGAACGGGCTTGGCAATTCGTGGACCGACAGAACGCCGTTCCCAGTACGAATTCCATGAAGAGTCGAGACCAGTGGAGCTCGTTGTTTTGGACGACGTTGAAGCCTTGGTCTGGGAGAGATATGCCACTTCTCTCCGGGTAAGAAATTACCATAAACTGCAGCCGCATTCCCCAGCTGTCGAATCCGGCGCAACAACTCGTGCACACAGCCGCAGTCGGAGGCGGAATTCCCATTGTCAACCGCCGTAAGAGACATTTCGCGCACACTCACATGCTTCGTCTGCCAAGGCGACAACGACGGAAGCGCGTAAACTGCAGACGGTGGACGCTCTCGTAAAAGTCAGTTGTTTTCAGAGGGGAAGCCCCTCAAAGGGTGCCGCAAAAATCGATGTGTCGCGTGTGGTGGCGCCCCAAATGAGCGCAATTTGGCATTCTCTGCGTGGGAATCTGTAAATACACGCAGTGGGGAGGAGTAGAATGCGATTTATGCTTGCTTGCAGCAGCAGCTCTAATTTCATTGCAATCAGTCACTAGGTGTGATGGCGGCGACGCTTCGTCGGTTTCTTCTTGATCGGGTACTTTACGGACGCGACGCAGCGCCCGTTCAGCGCTGATCGCGGGACGTTTTGCTTCGTAGGAGATTCAGAAGTGGGAGCACATACCGGTAAAGTTGCCACCGCACTGACAAGTCTTCGACTGAGCATTGCAGGTCGCGCCGCTCGAGCACTGCGCAGACGTCGAGCAAAACGAGCCAAGTGGAATCTGAACATTCGCCCTGTCGCGCTTCGAAGTGCACACCATCCGCATTGGCTAGCGTCTGTGCATGCGAATTGTTGGCTAGAGAACGACAGCGTCGCGTTAATCTAACGAGTCCAGGCGGTGGCACGATCGATGAATAACCTGAATGATGATGCTGGGATCGGCGTAGCATCCGTTGTTGAAGCGAACCAGTCCAGGTGGGCATGGGCACTGGTCTCCCTCGCAGCTGCAACTCGCTCTCCCCTCTCCACCAATGTCACATTCCCCTATCACTCACTATGCTTGATTAGAACATCCCAAACAGGGTGGCGATGGTGTCGGCGGCGGGGCGGGCGCGATGATTCTAGGCGGCATCGTGCTCGGAATGTAGTAGTTGTTGTTCGGGAAGACATTGCTCTGCGGGTTGACAACGATCGGCGCCGACATCGGATAGTCTGCACATCTTCTTGCTGTCTATCTTTTCGCAAGTGCACCATAGAACGGCATCTGAGTGGTCGTCGCGGCGATTCCGCTTCTGCCGCCACACGTCGAGCTGATACATTGGCAAATCTCCTAGACGTAACGTGTGAGTGCAACTTCCGGCCGTCAAGGTCGGAATGAGAGAAAACTCGTGGGAAAGCGACGTGCCCGTCTCATGAGGCAACCACCTCACCTTGATACAGGCGGCGCCCGCGACGCACATGACGAGCGGCGAGTTGCAGTTTGCGCCGAGCTGCACGGTAGACGAGGAGCCGGACGGGATCTGGGCGAGCACAAGTGGCGGAGACATTGTCGTCGTCGTCGTCGGCGCCGGTGTCGTCGTCGTGGTCGTCGTGATGATGGGCGGTGGCAGCAGCAGTTGCGCTATCTTGTTATTACTATTCGTGCTCTGAGACTTTAATTCATCGCATCTCTTCGGCGCAAACATACCACTATCAGTTTCTGTTTCGGCACAAAGTACGTAGCCATTGGATTCTGATAGACGTAGAGCGTGCCCTCGTGTGCCTCGACCAACTGTTGTTGAGAATAAGGAGGCTAAATCAGGTTCGATCCCATAGTGCGCGCCTATTTGCACGCAGTACATGTTTCCCAAAGTTGATTGCTTGTCTGGGCGCGTCGGCCGTAACGTCGTTAGCCGCATCGAGATAAACCGCCGACCGCGGTGACGGCTGCGGCACCAGGCGTGACATGGTTGTTGTGGTCGAGAGGGCAGGTGCAGTACCAATCGCAGCCCAGTCCTCGACTTCAGCAGAGGACGACTCGAACAGCTGTCTGCGAATGGAAACGGCCTGGCTGAGTCGTTGCGTGAGTGTGTGCGTGGCAAAGTCATCGCACGACAAGCGTTCCTCATCTACCTAATCGACAAGGTGCATTGTTGCCGGGGGAACAGGCACATGCGACGGGCATGCTAAAGGTTTCCCGGAAATGGCACACCCGAAACCGTGATGTCAAGCTTCCGCCGCCGCCGCCGTAACATCAGCTGCCATGTTATGCATGTGCTTGTTTCTGCCCCGAATCGGTGGATATTTTCGGTCCCCTCCCACCTTGGCAGCGTCGCGAATCGGTAGTTCGTTTCGAGCATGGCCGGAATCGAGCCGCCGTACTCGGCCGCCTGATTCTCGTATTCGCGGGCAGTTCACCAAAATGGAAGACCTGCTGCAGGAGAACCTGTTGCAGCGCCTTGCCTCCTCGTTTCGTCGTGTTCGCTCTTCCTCCTCCTCTGGTCTTGCCCACCTTATTGCTGTTATTCCTGTGAGCCGGCATGGTGGCGGTCGTCTTCACGTCCGCTCCATTCTCAGCGTCTTCGCATTGTCCGTCTTCCGAGAGCAGCGTCGGCGGCGGACACTGGCAATGCGCATTCAGACAGTGAAGTGGAGCCGGACATGAAAGCACGCTATTGCACGTCGAGTACAGACCGCCTGCCTCGATGTCGCCAGATTTCATTTGCAATTTCATTCCTCACCAGCCGGTATGCTCATAACCGTCGTGGAGGAGGAGGAGGAGGCTCCTGTCATCGCGAGCGTGACGACGGAGATGAAGCCATATTTTGCGAGGACGGCGGTGACGGCGGCGACGACGGCGGCGGAATTCCTCATTTCGGTGGAGCGGCGATCCTCCCCTTCCCGGTCCGCGTAAACTGGCCGAGACTGCGTGCTCTGCTGCTTGAATCCCCCTCCCTTCTATTGTGTGAGGCGTGAAACATGCGCCGCAAGATCTGACCCAAAACCGGCCGCCGTAGCAACGACTCGACAAACAGAGACAGCTGCGCATTGCGTGTGCCGGACTCGCCCCCGAGAGAGGGAATTCAATGTCGAGAGGGGAGAGCATGTGTGCATGCAAGGATAGGCACGGAGACACGTCTGCGCGGGACACGCAAGAAGAGGCGACCGCGCGGAAACGGACATTCGCGGGAAAGGAGAGCACAGCATCATCATCATCATCATCATCATCATCGTCATCATATCTCGACGCAGCATCACACTCGACTTCTTCGTTAGCCTTTTCTCTTTGTGCGCAAGAGTTCGCTGAAACGCATGAACACGACGTCGTTCGAGTCTCAGACGAAGAACTTGGCGTGCTCGGATTGCAGATGCGACGCCAGCGCCCGAAGCTGTTGGTCTTCCTGCGGGTGCTGTTGCTGCTGCTGCTGCTGCTGAAATGAGGAACACGGATTAGAGCAGTGACGTGACATCGAGAAACATGAGGAGGAAGGGGGGGGGCGAGGGATCGGGGCATGCTTCTCTTGAAAGGACGACGACCGGGCTGTTTGTTGACAACGAGCGGTCCTCTTCCAATGAGAGCTCGCGAGAGAGGAAATGACGAGTAGCGCCCTCACCTGCCCGTAAGGACTCCAAACGTGCCGCTTCGTCTCGTCTCCGCGCGCGGCAGACTTCGCCAGGACTGCGTCGTCGTCCCGCTGAAGCAATTCTTCGTGCTGGTTGTCGTCAACAGCCAGCAGCAGGTCGTCGTCGCTACAAAACCAACCACTGTTCTAGCATATTTACGAGGTCACACAGACACACGCTCCCTCTCTCCTCGCCCTCCCCCCTCGGTCTCTGTCACTCGCACAAAGGGGGACAGTCCATTTGTCATCCTCCTTCAGGAGAGGGAACGGCTGGTTAGCATTCGCCCGGCTCTTCCCGAAATCCATCTCTCTCTAGCCGCGCACGTCTCGTACTTTATTCCGAGTGGAAAGAGTGCCGCAGGGCAGATTAGAATAACTCTTCTCGTTCTGGCTCGCTCCCGCTGCGAGATTGAAGAAGAGACATTGCTGGAGGAGAAGGAGACGGAGACGGAGAGGAGGCAAACCGACTTGAGAAGAAGCGCCGGCAGCGCGGGATGCATGAACGAGATGGGCGCGGCGGTCGACGTCGGGATGAGGAGAGCGGAGAGAAGGAAAACGCAGACGGAGGAGACGACGAGCAGGTGGAACAGCGGCGACGACGACTTCATCACACAGAGAAGTGGCTTGCTCTCCCTCTCTCTTCTGTGCCTCAGGGCCCGAGCGAAATGCGGAACCGACGCGCAGAAGCCACGCCCCGTCCCATACCCGTTTGAGGCACGCGCGCACACACATACGCGCAAGCGAAAGCACTTTGCACACGACAAACCGCAGGAAGTGAGTGAGAAAGAGAAAACAACACACTTGGCAAAGTGGAGACATGGACAAGTGAGAGAGGCTAGCGCCGACTTCCAGTCTGTTCGCCCTCTTCTCTTTCCGGCGCCGCCGTCGTCCACCTTCCCAACCCCTCGCCTCGTCCTTTCTGGCTTGGCAATTTTCGCTTTTCGCAGTAGCCGCAGGCAATCTTGGCGGTGACGACGTGCCGTTGAGAGGAGTGCGTGAGTGCGCGATCTCAAAACGCGCTGTAGTAAGTGGCAGTACTGAGATGCCCTTCGAGATCGTTATCACTACAACACGTTTCGCCGTTCCGTCGTTTGTGACGCAGCAACGAACGTGGTGAAGTCGGCGATTAGCACACGCACCGTGGAGGCACACGAATTCTAGCGCGCGCCACGCAACCGCCGTACATGAGCGAGACGGCTTATTGAAGGAACGGAAAGGAGGGAAGAGGGGGAGGCAAGAAGAAACTGCATCTCCCCCCTCGAACTCGATGCTCGTCGCGCGGCGGCGAGTGCGAGATGTCAGCCACGGCAGACAAATCGTTATGTCTCGTCCGTCTCTGTGTACGAGCACACCACGCAACACTAGGCACATGCTGCACAGCAGCCCGTCGTCGCCTCCTCATCCTGAGCGTGCACACTCATCAACTGCACTGATTAACACGCCTTCTCGGTCGGAGATGGCGGCGGCGGCGGCCGTGGTGGCTGTGGAAACGACCAGTGAAAGTGCGCCTCTTCATCGTCGTCGCTGCCGCCGCCGTCTTCTTCTTGTTGTTGTTGAAGGCGGGGCTTCTCCTCCTTCTTCTGCTTTCCGTCTTCGTCCACGCCACTAACGTCGCAGCCAGACAGTCCAGTCGCCGCGAGAAGACGCGCTGCCAACAGTGGTAGTCATGAAGCGTCGCCGATGGCGGACGATGTCGACGCTTCTTCTTCATCTTCTCTTCCTGGCCGGGATGCCATGTCTGGTGGCGGAGAAGTCAGAGGACACGCACGAGAAGAAGCGTCCCGACGATCAATCCAAACCGAACATCCTCTTCATCATGGCCGACGATCTCGGATATAACGATCTCGACTGGAAGGACCCCAGGTTCGTGCGAGCTCAATGTGATTCGGCCGGACTGCAAGCGTAGCGAGTGGCTTGATTGCCACTCAAGTGATGCATATCTCCCGCAGTCGGGTGTATTCATCGAAAGGCACGTACGCACGTGCGCAGCTTTGTGCGGTGAAGTTCCATTCGATCGATGCACCCACTGTTGCGCTCCATGATCGCCATCATCGTCCACCTGCGCCACCAAGATCTCGCGAGAGGAAAGTGAAAGAAGAGTGATGCTTGCTGTGCTGTTGGTGTGTGGTGCGATGATGATTTCTCTGGCCTTCACACCTCGTCGCATTCCAGATTACACACGCCCGTCCTCCGGAATCTGGCCTTCTCGGGACACAGTGTACTTCTCTCCAACTCATACGTCAACCAGGTAGACAACGATGTTGGTGTGTGTGAATGACCTTGCGGCACAAACCAGCTCTGTACGCCAACCAGGTCGGCCTTCATGACCGGCTACTACCCTTTCCGAGTTGGCAGTCAGGTGACCGAAAGCGAGGAGCAAGAGAAGCCGGAAACCCCAAAAATAGAACGGCGTCTTTCTCTACATGGAACCTACGGGGATTCCGCTGGTCTTCCCTTTTCTGCCGCAGAACCTCAAAACCCTTGGATACAAGAACTACCTGATCGGGAAGTGGCACCTGGGGTATTGTCGGAAAGAACTGCTCCCGACGTCGAGAGGGTTCGACTACTTCTACGGCTACTACGGACCTCAGGCTGGCTATTTCAATCACAGCGCCGGTAGGCATGCAGTGACCGTGTGCAGAGTTGTTCGGAGAACGACGCCCCTCCATGGTGAACGCGTTCTCACAGAACGGCTCCCCATGGGGAACGAGTTCTTGCAGAACGAAAGAACACGTGAAATGGGGAGACACAGAGAAGAACTCTGCCTTGAAGAACGTGTTCTCCAAACAACCCCCTGCACACGGTCACGGTTGTTGAGCGAGGAAAAACGCACACCACTCTAGATCAATACCATCGCGACCTGAACCGAGTGGTCCGAGGACTGGATCTTTTCGAGGAGAAGTCGGCCGGCGTCAGTGTGCCGGATTTCTCAAAGGATGGCGTCTACTCTTCCGAACTCTTCGCGCAGCAGGCCCAAAAGATGCTCTCCTTGCACGACCGGACCAACCCCTTCTTCATGTTCCTCTCGTTCCAATCCGTTCATCCGCCGCTCCAGGTGATAGTCACGTTTTGAAGCCGGGAAACCTAACGTCCGTCGTCAGACAGGTTCCCAAGATCTACGAAAAATACTGCACTTCGTTTGCGCCCATGACCAATCGCCGAATCTACTGCGGTACCGTGGTGGCCTATACGAAAAATCCAAAGCCATGTAGCGATGCTGGCGGCGATGGATCACGCGATCCAGAAGGTGATCAACCACCTGAAGAAACTGGACCTCTACAATAACACGATCATCGTCTTTACGAGCGACGTAAAACCCCGCTCACAGACATCGTCGTAAATTTCACGATATTTCCAGAACGGTGGCGGAGCCGAGTTCGGCGCCTCGAACTACCCGCTCCGAGGCGAGAAAGACACGCTTTGGGAGGGCGGGACAAAGACGAACACGTTCGTCCACGCGCCCAGATACATCAAGGAGTTCGACATTCGTGACGAGTAAGTGCCGCTCGAACCTTCTGTCCCCAGCACATTCGACACCGTTGAAGACTGTTCCACGTGGTCGACTGGCATGCAACGTTGATCGGAGCGAGTGGACACAATATCACCTCCTACGGGGACGGAATCAATCAGTGGGACTACTTGGTCACGGGCAATTCGACCAGAAGGAGAACCCAGTTCATCTACAACATTGACGAGAAGGGATCCGCCATTCGGTTTGCGCCATCTTTGCGCTGAACCCCCATGCATGTCGCAACAGATACGGCGACTTCAAGCTGATCTTCGGCAGTCCGGACAGGAAGAAGACCCTGAGGAACAGCCCCTTCAAGCTGTACAAAGTCTCCGGTATCTCTTTGTGTTTGGCTAGATCGAAACGGAAGGACCGGTGCGGCGCAGATGATCCGGGCGAGACGAAAGACCTCGCCAAGTCGCATCCCCTTATCGTGGATCGTCTGAAGGCGAAGCTCTTTTCGATGGCACAGTACACGCGCAAGTCCATTCGCGTGCCAATCAACCTATGGGTGAGGAATCGATCTTCTATTCGCTTTACTCGTTTCGAAACGAACGCTCTACGTGCAGGGCTCGCCGGAACGACTGAACGGCACCTACGGATCGTACTGGTGCCTCTAGATCCTCCCACCTACCTCCTCTCTCGATAAGCACGACTAGATGACGGTGACAAGCGAGAGAAATCAGCAGACACAGAGAGAGAGAGACACGAGTCGGCTCAGGAGACACTGCAGGCAGACAAGGCGAGCTTATATACAAAGACAAGAAGCGATGAAACTGCTCAAATTCTCATGAAACTGGTTGTTGCCCAGTCTCGTACATCGGCGAATTCGGCGGAACCCTCTTTGTGCGGGCATCACATGCACTGCCGCTGTTTGCAGTGGCATCGCTAGTCGTCTTCATCGTGTTGTTGACCTGTCTGCCACCTATTCGTTTTCCGAGACCGACTAAGAAGATATGGCGACGACGACCGAACGGGACGAATCCTTCGATGATCTTGCTTCGGCAGCGCACCACCACGACAGCATCACTCCAGATGGTACGGGATCTTCTTGTTGTCGTTCCGTGACAATGACTCATTGTTATCTTGACAACGTGTTCAACCAACCGATGCCATTGATACGATTACTTGACGTTATTATTGCGAAATCAGAGCCATTCATTATATAGGTGGTTCGTCAGCGACCGCGTCTCCACGCCGGGCGACCATGATCATTTCCGGACGACGAATTCGACCGTTTGTCGCCGAACCGATGTGCTCGGACGACATTGCAAGGGCGCCTGCCAAAGTAGATATATCGCGCAGTCGGTCTTTCTCCCAACCATCAAAACCATAGAGAAACGCCCACATCGTGATGGCAATCAACTGGAGTGATTTGGAGGAACGGATTCGCAGCCTCAATGCCAGGTTTTATTCAAGTCGCAGTTAAACACCATGCGAGATAGGTGCAAACGTGAAGTGCACGACGGCCGCCATCTGGTGTTCATGATCCAGAAGGACAGTGCCAAATTGCCACTTCTCTGGAAGCTCACCATCCGAATCTGCGCCATTCGCGTACGTATTCTGCGTGAAGCCGTGAAAACGAATTGCTGCAGATTCACAAGACGGAAGATGGCGATGTCATTGAGGCTTACCAGCTTCTGAAGTTGGGTGAATTTCTCAACTACGACGATTACGTCAAGGTTTGCACGTGTTCAGCCCCCCGAAATGCGGAATATCGTAGGGCGCCATGTCGGCAGTGACCCTCTCGTCATTCCCCGGCCCGTCTGCAGTTTCGGCCGCCGCCGCCTCCGCCGCCCGACCATCGACGTCGTCTTCCGCACAACTGACCAACTGCTCGATGGCCTCGAGTGTGCACGTCCTCGGCTCGACGTAAGTCTCTTTGGAGGAAGTGCGCGCGTAGCAAAGCAAAGTGTCTCTCCCATCTTTCAGCGCGCTTCCGGATGGGACCTGTTTGGTGTGTATGGACGCTCCCCCGGACACATTCCTGGCCTGCACGCACTCCTTCTGCTACGGGTGCCTGGCGACGTGGCACGAGTATCGGCCCGTCTTCCGTTGCCCGCTGTGCAAGATCCGATCCGACCCCGACAAGGAGAGCTGGGTCGTCGAGGACGCGCCCTCCCATCAGGAGGCCGTCGCCTATCTTAGAACCAGCAAGGACGAGCGGATCGCGGCGAACGCGGACACTCTCAAGCCATGACGATAGCATGCGCAGAATTGTACACTCATGTGCCGGTAAGCTAAACACACCGTTCGAACCAAGTCATCGCACGCACAACACGCTCACTGTTTGTCTGTCCGTGTCGCTCGTGATCACAAATGCAGATTCGGTGGCTATGGACTGAGGAATGTGGATATGAAGACGCTGGTCTCCAGGTTCAACGTGGCGTGCCACCACTTGTCCGGGAAGTAGATGAGCTCCCCCGCGTGAACGTCGCATTCCAGCGGCCGTTTCCCGCGCTCCAGATTGGGATAGTCTTGGAGGAACCAGGCCAATGTGCTCTTCTCCGGGTCCCATTCTGAAAGCACTCCCGTTTCGTCAGAAGAGCGCGAATGGCTCGAAGCCAGGACCAGGTCGATCGTCCGGTGCGTAGAGGAACCAGCGCTTCGCGCCGTAGATCACTTCCGCAAATCCCGGTCCGTGAAAGTGGAACGGGACGCCGGTTCCAGCGCCGGCCATGCCGAACGAGAGAGCCGGAGAGTGGTCGGGAAGTTGCCACTTTGGCAGGCGGTACAGCTCGAGGAGCGGCGCCCACAGCTTCTGGTCAATGTCGCCGAACAGGTATAGGGTCTCTAGAGAGCGGTTGGATGGGTTCTCCTGCCCGCAATGCCGTGAGCTGCCCCACCGTTGCCCAGTGTGCTGAGGTCCTGCGGCCGAAGCTTGTTCTCGATGTAGTCGCCGAAGGTGGAGGGCACTGAGCGTTCTCGGTTGGGGTTCGTACCGAGACGGCATACCACGCGCGTACGAGTACGTGTTCGCCGAGTTCAGCACGACGGGCGCATCCTTCCACTCCTCCCGCATTCGGTCTCTTCTGCACGCCTCGCGGAACTCGTCGTTGCGGAGGTTGTAGATGACCAGCGGCTCGGAGAAGGCGTACCTGGCGCGGACGCTACTCTTTACTCCGCCAATTACCTGCCGCTACGTCCCGTGCCGCTATTTTTTCCCCTCTCTCCCCAATCGTCCCTCTCACACCCAGTCGCCATCCCATTTCCGGGTCTCTATCGCTGAACTGTGTGTGTGTGTGTGCGGTAGCGACGTCATCCCTGTCCATGTGTTACGCTTTCCACACACCTAAGCCTTCGCCACCACCACTCGTGACGCATCCTCTTCCTTGGCGCCAGGAAATACTGAAATTCATCGCAATCAGTGTCACGTGAGGGGGTGAGGTCGTTTTCCGGGAATCTCCCGAGCTCGACCACCGCCGTCACGTCATGCGATGGGCGGCAACGGCAATACGACTGGTCCAGGAATCGTGCGTCACATTCCCCATTCCCCTCCCGCCGCCCCTGACGTGTTGACCAGGCGGTGTCCCCGCCCTGTCTGGAAGAAGAAACGGAAGGGCTACCGAGCGTGCGCGCGGAATGCTCAATCACACGGGGGGAGAGCCTTCCCGAGGCGGGCGCGGTA
The DNA here is from genome assembly GCA_014805405.1 of Bunonema sp. RGD898. NCBI lineage: Eukaryota > Metazoa > Nematoda > Chromadorea > Rhabditida > Bunonematidae > Bunonema > Bunonema sp. RGD898. The sequence goes on along the minus strand of JACMII010000180.1, from coordinate 20,165 downwards.
ACAGACGAACGCTTCGGGCGTTGCGATACGACAGAAGGGGGGAGACGATCTCTGAGCGCTCTGCAGAAAAGGTCTCCATCCCTATGCGCGCGCACTCGCAGAAATCGCAGCTTGCATTCAGGCTCACCCGTGCGCATGCGGCGAAGCGATGTTTGTAGTGGGCCAATTGTAGTTTCTACCTTTTGAGAAACTCTTCTTGCGTCAATTCCCCTGCGTCGTGCCGCTCGATGTTGCAGTTCTGATGTACACGTTTCGTCGTCGAGACGCGTGCACTTTCGGGCGTCGTCTTCCTACGTAGGATTTTCATGTCACCGAAGGCTACAATATTCTCTCCCCCCCCTCGCCTCGCCTCGCCTACCAGCCTCCGTCCTCGCCGTCGACGGCGAAACAACACCCGGAGATGCTGATGAGAACGATGATGACGAGCGGTAGCGGCCGCGGGAGCAAGCCGCTGATTATTCTGCTTCTTCCTCGGTGCATGTGCGTGCCACCTGCAATCCACTCCTCGTCCCGCCGTTTTTCTCCGCCGCCCCCCGTCCTCCCGCCGTCGCCGCTCGGCCTCTTTGTCGTTATTCCCCTTCGTGCGGAAATTGACTCCTCTTTGGTTTCGTGCCACTGTAGCAGTAGTAGTAGACGGACAGGTGCGAGTCCCCTTTGGGGGCGGAGCTCTCCCTTCCGCGTCTCTTCCCCTTTCCGCCTTGACGACTAGCCCCTCCCTCCTCCTCCTGCTCCTCCTCCCCCCCCCGTCCGTCAAGCCATACATAGTCAAGCGGCGGGCTGTTCCCCTGCCTCGGTTTCAGACACGCCAACAGGAGATGCGTGCTTCTTCCCCCTCTCAAACGAGAACATCGAACGTCATGCGGTCGTCCGCCTCCCTCCTGCTCTTCTTAGTGCTGCTGCTGCTACTTGTGCCTAATGACGCCTCTCCAGTAGCCGGCGAACGAGCCCTGGGCCCGCAGCAGCTCGTCTCATTCGGCGGTAGGCAGTATCTATTCGTGTTCCCATTCACACCGCGCGCGCGCATCCATCTCCTTAGAGCGTGATGCGCAAACAACTACACACACCCAACCGAGAAAGAGATTCCCCGCCTGTATGTGCCCCCCCCATCCCGAATGCCTCTATTCTCCTGTGCCAAATCTCGTGCGTCAACAACCACACGACGACAATGCACAAATCTTACAGTAGTGATGTTCCGCATCGAACGGAAAAGATCTCCACACCGGGAACGGCACAGCTCGGAGATTTATTTTCCCTCAAGTGTGGGTGTGTTTACAGATCGCTCGTCTCCCTACGCTCTGCACCGGATCGTGCGCGCGCCGCACATCGACGCCTCGTTCCTGGTTCCGTACCCTCGGGTCGGGAAGCGATCTGCATCGGCCGCAGGGGGACAACAAGAGGAGGAAGACGACTCTACAGGGTAGGAACCGTGGGAAGAGTCGGTGAAAGAGGGGGGGGCGGGGGAGAGGGAGCGAGAGACTCCTCTTGTCCTGTTTTCCTCTGCTCGAGCTGCTGTGTTGATGTGTGCGTGACGGGGGAGGCGTATTAACGAGATTCCGAGCGGACTCTCTCCTTGGGGTCAAAATAGTGAAATGAAATTGGGGACACTCTCTCTCCCAGACTGGTGGCGGAGGACGACTTCTCGTCGTCCATGTCGGAGGACTCGGACGCCAGCGGTGGCAGCAGCGGCGGCAGCAGCGGTGGCCGTCGATTTGTGCCAGGTGCATCAGGACTACTCGACTGTCAGGCGGGGAAATGATAAAGCGGATTTAGAGAAGCGCCTCTTCGTCGCCAGAGTGGGCAAGCGCGCCGCGCGCTTCATGTATGCCGCCCGAGTCGGAAGGAAATGAGGGAGCACGGCGGAAACGAGAAGACCAAGTCGCTGTGATCTGTATATGGCCGCCTTCGCACTACTAGATCTACAATCTTGCACACACACTCTTCCTCCTCCTCGAGTTTTATCTCGGTCCTCTCTCATCCGTCCAGTCGATTCCAGCACTCGTGCACGCGCTCCCACAGCTGGCCTTCGTTCTTCAGCTCGTTCAGCTCCGAGGCGCCTACAAAGCAAAGACTTCTCACCACACCACGAGAACGAGCAGCAAACAATAAACCCGAGGCGACACTGTTTCTTCGCTCACCTCCGATGAACTTCTCACAGATGAAGATCTGTGGCACCGTCGTCTGACGCGTCTTGTAGACCAGTCCGTTGACGTACGTCTGGGATAGGGAACGCTGAATCGGCGGGGTAAAGTCGGACGAGACCTGGTAGGCCTTATCGCCGTGCTTCTTCCTCTCCTCGGTCAGGTCCTTCACCACAGTGATCTTGTCGAGCTTCTCGTCGCGGAGGATCTCCTTTGCGACCTTGCAGTAGCCGCATCCGGGCTTCGAGTACATCACGATCGGAGCCTCTTTGACCTGGAAGAGTACGCGCACGGTTGAATGGGAGGGAAGACAATTCCCCCACCTCTTGTTCGATGCGCGAGACGTCCACCTTCTCCTGGACATTTCCCATCGTAGTCATTGGCCGCCTCACATACATTCACCACTGTGTCATGCAAGTGACACAAATGACATCACGGTAGAGCAGGCGCCAGAAGCAAGCCAAGCAAGTCCTACGATAAATCTTCACGAAATACACTTTATGCGCGACGGCGCCTCTGTCACTTCTGATTCGGGTTGAACGCGTAGACACCTCGATTTCTTCCAAATCTCATTTGTGATCGCGGAATTGGCTTCGGCCGGAGATGTTTCTTTCGAATCGAGTGCATCAGGGAGAGTAGATCCGCATCGGCGCGGTCTTTTCGTACAAGATCCAGGGCTTGCTGAATGAGCCCACTAGGTACAATCTTTCGAAAATGTTCTACCTCCCATTGCGAGATGAGCTTCTCCTTGCTGGCGTCCTTTTCTGTGGCGCGTTGATTGTCGACTGTCCAGAGAACAGTCGGTGGTGTCGATGTCTAAAATGCCTTTCGCCGTGGACACATGCAATCTTACGGACCATTGGCACGTCCTCCACATCGGTCTTGATCTCGCTCTCCCGGGTTGATCTCAAATACAAGTTATTCACAATTCGAAGTCGGAACCGTCAACCGCACCGATTCGCGGAGAGCAGCGAAGAGTCGGGCTTATTAAAGATTGCGCCCACTGACTGCTGGACCGCATCCGAGTCTTCCTCCTCTCCTGCGTCCGGTTCATCGTACATGTACCCATCCATGGGCTCAGTTTTAACTCTGCCCGTCAGGCGCGCCAGAGCTTCCGCTTCTCTATTGTCGACCGAGTTCACTCTTGGATCCGCTTGCTGTCTTGCTGAAAGAGCGCTGTTTCGAGAGCCAAATGAAAAAACCTTTCTTCGGTTTCACAGTAGAGAAATTACTCGTTTTTGACAATTTACTTCTGCCCACATGCCCGCTATGATTCAGGCAAAAGATGCCCGAAAAGCTGCCGTTCGAATGATCGTGTCGCTGGAACACTGATTTCCCCTAAGCGTATTCAGAAGAAACCTCCAAGAAGACGGGACACGCATGTTTCGTCTTGTCCCTGAGCAGGTCTTTTCTTGGTCTCCCACGTTTCCGACCAGACGTCATGGACTCGCACTCGTAGTAGTTGATTATCTCGCCGTCGGGCAGCTGATTCGAATGACTGGGAGTACATGAAGCATTAACAGCGGAAGGGGAAAACAAACCGGAATGTAAATCGAGTGCCGGCTTTTGCTTGTCCTTCAAGCCAGAGGAAAAACAACGCCTCGTCGCGCCATCGAATCTCTTCGATCGTGATGTCATGACCATTACTCGAGTGCTGTTCTAAGCGGTGACTAGCGTATTCCTGAGATGATTTGACGGTCGACGAACAGGATGCACACTGCCAGGCTGTCTGGGGGTGTGGCCGTGAATTCAAAGGAAGATAATCGGAACCTCCTCCGTCGTCACTTTTCCGTCACCCCTCTTCCGCGGATGATCCGTGAGCTGGTGCATGTAGAGGGCGCCCTTGATCGAGTACTCTCGGGGACAAAGCTCACACGGATAGCAACTCATTGTCTCGGATAGCACAGGACAGCAGCGACACGTCCGAAAGCATTGGAACCATTGAGGTCTACTACTGGACGTGTAAAGCGCGGATCGCCGTTGTCTGTCGTTCATGCAAAAATATTTCTTCTCGGTCGGTAGCAATAGTGGTGACAAGCGCTCACTATCTGTTACTGTTCATTCGATCCGACAGTGGTGCACCCTGTACGAGCATGATGAGCCGGACGTGTTGTAAATGATGAGAAGAGATAGGAGCTAGAGAGAAATCTGTGTTGCCTTGACTTATCGTCGTTGTGTAAGACCATCAACATCATCAATCAACCATGTCGTTGTCAGTATCATCATCATCATCATCACAGGGTGGATGTGGGAAAGGAGGAAGAGAGCAAAGCTTTGTTGTCGCTCTACCGATTACCACCATCGGAAGTACGGTCCTCGGGTTTGAACCTTTTGCTCAAACGCCTGCTGCCAGACTTGGGATGCCTGAACGATGAGGTTAACGATGTTTTTTCGCAAAACGGAGCGGCAATCACCTGAGACGCTTCGGTCGTAGATTGCGCCCCTTCGCCCGCAGATGTTGTTGCCGCGGCGTCGGCTGTAATTGTCGATGAAGCGAATGGATAAGAGAGCGTGTTTTATACTGTCGTTGTTGAGCGTGTCCTCGGTGGAGTGCCGATGCGCCGTCCTGATTGTGGCCGGTGGGGCGTCGGGCTGCGGAACGCTCACTTCACGATAGTCCACGGTCGACTCTTCCTCGTCCACGTCGCCGCTCTCGTTCGCGCCTCTTCCGTCCGACGCGCGCTGTCGTCTCCGTCGTCGACGGTTGTTCCTCTTCTTCTGCTTCACCTCGACGATCAACTGCGGCGTCATCTGCCGCATCGCGATACCAGCTATTCACACGCAAAGGGACGAACCAGGACGAGATCGTAGGGCGATTTTCTTGCGCGCAGTGCTTCTCTCAAATTGAAGATCTGTCCACGCAGGACGGAAAGCTGTCGCTTGAAGATTGTCTTATCAAAGCCCTTGTCTCTCTGAAACTCGTCATGTCCCTCCGCTTTCGTCGCTTCGAAACCTTGAAGATGAGATGCAAGTCCCGACACAGTTCCTTGACGAACTGAGGGTTGTCCAATTTCGGCAACACCAGTTGAATCGTGTCCTCCGAGAATTGCTGCTTCGCGTAGGGCAGGAACGACCAGCCGAATGGGTCTATTTTGTCTTTTGCTCTCTTGCCAAAGGAGGCCAGTTCATACAAGCTCGCCACTCGTCCGGATGCTTGAATGGAAACGCCAGTCCATTGTCGATCGCCGCGATCTTCACCTTCGGCTCGGTCACCCCGGTCCACTCTTCGTCCGCCGGATACGCCGCAACTGAATTTTTTGGCTCAACGACCCTTTGCAATATTACCAGGTTCCGGAAGCGTCGGCATCACGACGGCAGGCTTTGTTCCATCCCCGATATCGATGAGTGGATGCGTTGCAACTTCGTCGTCTGCGTTCTCGCGCATCTAAACGATCGATTCCCTTCGCTTCTCCAGAAGAGTCGGATGGAATCACGCTCAAGTCTGGCTCCGGGTCCATCGGCGGAGGCGGATAGTGCTGGTCCGAGGACGTGCCGCCACCGCCGCCGATAGAGAGAGGTTCATCGGTGACGTCCGGCTCTTCGTACTTGATCAGCCAGTTGTCGTTGCCTCGATCTGTTCGCACACACCATCGTCGCTCGCTTCTAGAGTCGCAACACGTACCAGTGTTGCGAGTGATGTAGTCGAGAACGACCATGCGTTCGAATTGCATCTGGAAGGAGCGCAATGCTCCGCCAGATGGCCGCCTGACAATGAGACATGTGGTTCGCATAAATATCGATTGCGCTACAGCATACCGGCCTGGCTGTGTGTCCCAGACGCGCAGCCAGTGCGTCGCGTCCTTGTAGCCTTCGACGAAGGTCTGGAAGGAGCCGCGCTGAAATTGACATCCCACGATGTCTCGGGAATGTTCAGCGCAAGGTCACCTTCGGTGGCAATCCCAGCCTGCCGAAGCGTCTCCCGAGATCCGGGTACGTGTGGTTGATCCGCTCCTTGGTCCTCGCCTTCGCCCGGTCGATTCGTCCATAGTGGAAGGTCGGCGCGGCCAGGTCAACGACGGCGGTCGGCGGCACCACCCCGAGCCCGAGTTTGTGGTCGACGAGGGAGGCGCCCGCCTCGGACAAGTAGCCCTGTCAGTCATTCTCTTTGCGTCCTCCCTTCCTTCCCTCTCCCGCTGACCACCACCCGCCGATGATTGACATCGCTCGCTCTCTCGCACTAGTCCCTTCTCGCTCGGCGGCCGCCTTCTATCTCCTCCCCCTCTCACTCACTCCCCCCTCCCTTCCTCCTTTCATTTGCATGCATTTTACATGGCAATTGTGTGTCTCTCGTCTTCAAGGCCGCACCGCACTTCTTCTTCTCCTCCTCTGTTTCCCTCGAGTGTTGTTGTTGTTGCGTGCCCAGACGCACTATGCTCTCTCCTCTGGAGGTTGGGAGAGTGAGTGTGCGTCCGCCACCACCACCACATCGGCGCGGGGCTGGTTTTTCCTGCGGTTGCGACGAGGGTGGAAATGGAGAGTGAGGGAGGGAGACCACACCGCCATCACCGTCGGGAAACTGCAGCAGAGGGACGGGGAGGAGGGGGGGGGGGTAATTGTGGGGGGCGCGCTTCCACAGAAGCAGAGAAACAGACGCGCTGCCATCTACGTTGCCATTCATGACTCTCCGCCACCGGACGCCGTCGCAGCACTTCCAGTCTCCCCGTCCCGTCCCATCATCATCGTCGTCGCCGTCGTCGCGGAAAGCACCAGCGCCCTCTTCCCCCCAGGGCACTGTGCCAGCAAGGCGCACGCGCACGACTGACTTCTGGCTGCTGACTCAGCGAATTTGGTTACAGTACGGTGCGTCGTCCTGTTGCGAAACGACGTGCTGTCTAGCACGGCACAGTCAGTCATCATGGTAGTAGTGGGGCAGCAAATCGATCTCACGCACCTCGCCTTCTGTTGTTTGCCCTTGACTGGCGGTGGCGGCGGTGGTGCCCACCCGTCCGCCCACCCTCGTCACCGCTCCATGCACAGGAGCAGGACTCTCCCACTTTTTTCTGGTCCTCACACGCGCACGTACGCACATGGCAGCGGCCACCCGTCGACAATTGTTTCCTTTGCGCCTAAGCCACTCGCTCGGCGTTGCACTCCGCACTTTGCTCATCCAGCTGTACGATTCTGCCACATGTCACGTTCCCCCTCCCACTGTGCGGGCTATCTGGGGTCAGAGCACAAAGCACTCGCGTCACTGCATTAGCCCTCAGCCCCCCCCGCTCTTCCGAAACCTCAATATCCTCTCTCTCAGTGCTTGTTTCCCCCGGGGATGTGCGTCTGCTGCGGTTGACACTCTTCCCCCCTCTCTCTCGCTCGCTCACTTTGGTCACATTCTGCGTGCGCGCGTCCGTCCGTCTGGCTACTGCTGCTGTCTGCTCGAGCTGGCGGCCACAGATGAGGCCGGCGGCCCTCTCTCTGGGCTTCCAATCGATATTCCCTCCCTTCTTCTCCTGCAGTCCTCCTTGCCCCCTCCCCTATGCACCGGCTTGCCGCCGCTTCTCGCTTGCAGCAGAAGCAGTCGTCGGCGTCGTCGGTCGCCCTAATTCGGGCGCGGGAACTGCACCCTTCCGCACGTCCGTTGTCGTTCCCTCTCACCTTCCTCTCCGGGATGTGTACGATGCGGCGGTGTGCGCGTTGCTCTTCGCAACAGCTGTCTCCTCCTGCCGGTCTGTTGACCGGCCGTGCTCTTCACACACACCACACTCACCGCCGTCGACTTTCTCGTGTAACTCGAGAGGAGCACCCATTCTCTCGTTCCTCCCGTTTCACCGCCAGGCTGCCGCATCCCCCCATCCAGACCTCTCCTCTCAGCCTCTTCTTCTTCGTCTTCCTTTGCTCACAGCCCATCCGAATGAAATTGGCTGGCTCGAGAATGGGACCGGCGAAAATCGAAAACCACCAGCCACCATGCTCTTGTTTGTCTGCCGCCGCCGCCGCCGGTCTCTAGCACCACCACAAACTGTGCATGCGTAATGACGCCTCATGCGTATCGAATGATTTTAAGGCGCCAAAGCGATGGCCGCAAGGCTGCT